>PVIY010057902.1:0-12682 GCA_004026745.1 Myrmecophaga tridactyla
GGGGCTTGGGGAACTCATGGTTCTGGGGCAGCTTGCAGCTTGTTCAGGTGGTCCAGACTGGGGTACGCTGTGTGTCCAGTCACTGATGCGGCCCCAGGAGCTGTTCTGTACTGTTTCTGGTTATTTAGTAGTTGTTCTGGAGGACAAACTAAAACACGCACATTGCTAAGCCGCCATCTTTTCATCAGCCTTTCTGGAATGAAAATAACCTCTTGTTGGTGCCTTAATTTGGACATTTTCATGGCCTTAGAACTGTAAACTTGCAACTTAATAAACTCCCTTTTTAAAAGCTGTTCTGTTAGACAGAGCGAGAACATTCCAGAGGTCGCCAGGCTCAGGTGCTGACAGGTGTGGACCCCGGACAACGCTGGGACAGCCTCTCCCTGCTGCTCAGCAGTGACACCTGGCCTGGCTGCTCCTCCTCTATGCCTTTGTCTCCCCCTCCGCCGCCGCCGCCTTGCACTCTGGTTTATAACACCCCTCACTTCATCCCAGTCCCTGGCGAGTAGCGTTTGGTTTGTGTCTTTATTTGATGAAAACGAGCTGTTGTGCAGTCTTAGGTACCTGTATTGGGGAAACATAGCATACAAGCAAGAAGCTTACAGCCTCATGGTGAAAATTTTTTCATGTCAGAGACTGAGAACTCTTGCAGTCGTTTATGTCATCCCTTCTTCTCCAGACAAAAGATGCCAAAAAATTACAATCAAAGATCTCTTCATCTTATTGATAAAGCCACTAATAAGCCAAAATGTCTGCCAACGTCAACCGCGGCATGTCAGACCAGTTCTATCACAACAAGATGCCCCATCTGATCACCAAGGTTGAGGGGAAAGGAAATGGAATAAAGACAGTTATAGTCAACATGGTTGATGTTGCAAAGGCACTTATTCAACCTCCAACGTATCCCACCAAATATTTTGGTTGTGAGCTGGGAGCACAGACTCAATTTGATGTTAAGAATGACCGTTACATTGTCAATGGATCTCGTGAGATGAATAAGCTGCAAGACATGTTGGATGACTTCATTAAAAAATTTGTTCTCTGTCCTGAGTGCAAGAATCCTGAAACAGATGCTGCATGTCAATCCAGAGAACCAAACAATAGGTAATTCTTGTAAAGCCTGTGGCTATCAAGACATGCTTGACACACATCATAAACTCTGCACATTCATTCTCAAAAAACTCACCTGGGAATAGGACAGTGGCACAGGAAAGGAAGAAAAGGAAAAGAAAAATAGGAAGGGCAAAGACAAGGAAAATGGCTCTGTATCCAGCAGTGAGACACCATCCCCACCACTACCAAATGAAATCAGTTCTCCTCCACATGCTATGGAAGAGGAAGAGGATGATGATTGGGGAGAAGATACAACTGAGGAAGCACAAAGGCGCAGAATGGATGAAATTAGTGACTATGCAAAAGTTTTGATGCTCAGTGATGATTTGGAAAGGACTGTTGAAGAGCGAGTCAACATCCTGTTTGATTTTGTTAAGAAAAAGAAAGAAGAGGGTATTATTGACTCGTGACAAAGAAACTGTTGCTGAAGCAGAAAGACTGGATGTAAAAGCCATGGGTCCTCTTGTTTTGACTGAAGTTCTTTTTAATAAGAAGATTAGGGAGGAAATTAAGAAGTGCAGGTGCCATTTCCTCCGATTTTGTCATAACAACAAAAAGGCTCAATGGTACCTCCTTCATGGTTTGGAATGTGTGGCAGCTATGCATCAAGCTCAGCTCATCTCCAGGATTCCACATATCTTGAAGGAGATTTATGATGCAGACCTTTTGGAAGAAGAGGTCATCATCAGTTGGTCAGAAAAGGCCTCTAAGAAATATGTCTCAAAGGAACTTGCCAAAGAGATTTGTATCAAAGTGGAACCATTTGTTAAATGGTTGAAGGAAGCAGAGGAGGAATCTTCTGATGGAGAAGAGGAAGATGAAGATGAGAACATTGAGGTGGGGTATTCAAAGACTGCCAGTATACCTAAAGTTGAAACTGTGAAGTCTGACAACAAGGATGATGACATTGACACTGATGCTATTTAAAATGATGGATGCAACCAAGCTTAACAGTGTCATACTGCAAATTTTTCTGCATTATCAGACAGAAGTGGAATATGTATGTGCAAAAGCTAAAATGGCTTAACATCATGCTACACTTTATACTAAAAATGTTTTGCTGTGAGTGTTTGTAATTAAGCACCAATGAGACATCTAGGGAGTCCATACACCTCAGTGGGCAAATGTAGTTTGCTTATATAGCATGTCTCTGTTTGAAAAAACCAATGGTGGACACATGACTCACACTTATACAGTTATAACAAATAAAGATTTGCTTTTGGTCATTCTTCAAATTTTTGGCTCTGAATGACTTAAATAAAATGACTGGCTCCTTTTTAATCTGTTGTACCATCATTTAATCTGCTAGGATTTGGGAGCCTAATAGATATGGTATTGTTTAGACGCTGAACTGTGAAACAGTCTTCAGCAGAATGTAAGCCTAAACTTATTTGTACTTAATTACTGTATTCAGGCATTCAGAAATATAGTTGGTTTTAACTTTTCTCTCTAATCCCTCAAATTGGCGTATCATAATGTACATTCTTTCCATGCCAAGGTGGACTGAGAAATCAAGTGAAAGTGCAACACCTTTATTATGCTGAGAAGTAAAAATGACCTGAGTGTCCTATTAATAATTTTAAGGGTTTCGTTTTCAGCTTGTGTACACTTGCCCCAAATTGTAGTCTTGGAAGTCATGTGTGTTGCACGTTAAAAGAGCCAGGGAAACTATTATGTGAACAAATAAGCATCTTATGTGTATGTAGCTATCGCTTTGCACTGAGAGAAAACACTCAAGCTTTTGGATATGATTAAATAGTAAGCTCTGTGATTTTGTTGGGGGAAGCAGGAAAAGGTGCACTTAATATAATCCCTAGCAAAAAGAGCATAATTTTTCAGTTTTTACCTTTATGATTAGATTATAATTTCAAGATGTTTAGACATGCATTGTTTGTTCACTGTTTCTTTTTTTTTTTTTTCATATTATGGTTCTTTAATGCCTTTTACATTTTGGGTGCTACCTTGCCAAAAGAAGTATTATTACTGTGTCTCTAACTTGATTTTCTCCCCTCCCCCAAATGTCTTACTTAAAAAAACAAAGCTAAAAGCCTACTTCCAAGTCAAAGCCTGTATTTTGGTGTAAGACTTGGGGTATTTTTTGCTTTACAGTGAATATAGTCAAGTACCCAAGAAATCTGTGATGATGGTCAATGGGTGCAGGTGACAGGTCCTGCCCCAGCCCACTCAGGGCTTTATATCTAGACAAGGACAAGCCGGTAAGGTCCTTGCCCAATCAGCTAAGCTCACTTGTATGGGTTCTGACTCTATGTTAGTGTAGTATCTTTTACACGGTGAAAACTTACTGCATTTATTCCTTTCCATAAAAAGTGCACTATGGGAATCAAGATCCATAGGACTGTTTTTGTTATCTGAAGCACAAATTTCTAGCATTCACCTCTCTTCAATCCTTTGTGACCCATCTCACAGATTTCAATGAGACCGTAATAACAAATTGTATTTAAAAAAAATCTTCACATTGAAATTATACAAACATTTGATAGGCTAAAACCTTGTTAGTTTGATATTTTTATGGAATTGAAACCTAGCAGTCTTATTGAGAAATAAGAATTGGTTCCCAGCTGCCTTTTGAGAAAATCTGGTAAGACTAGGGTGGGGCTGAACCTGGAGGGAATGTGCATTGCCACACCAAAGATAAGCTTTGCAAATTCATATCTCACTTAGGTTTCAAATTCTTTGCTCCATTGCCAGTTTGCTTTCATAAACTGAAGTTCTGTAGGAGATACTGGTGGCCTAAACTAAGTCGTACTCAAAATACCCAGATTCTGCTACAGAGCCTTTCTTTTAGTCTGAGGGTAAAAATGTTCAGTACTTCTAAACACTAAGAAAATACTGGCTTAGACCAGTGTTCAGTCTGGTGCCAAACTTAAATGAAATTCAAATTCACATAACCTGAGTTTTACTCACAGATGTTATCTTAGAGTAATCCTTTAGTTTGCTCTGTTCAACTGTTTTAAAAATCCTGTTTCTCAAACAGCTACATTACTTGATTAAAACAATGTTAAAATTAAAAAAAAAAAAAAGCCTTTCTGTTTCTGGTATACTGCATTCTGGCAGCTTCAACCAACTAAAAAAGTTTGCAACCCACTCTCAAATGGAACAGGGGAAAGTAATAATGTGTATTTATATAGGGAATGAATGATGATGTTGTAGATGTTAAACAATTGGTAATTCTGAGTGAAGGGTAAATAGGAGTTGTTTCCACTATTGTTACAATTCATCTGTAAGTTTGCCATTATTTAAAAATAAAAAGTTAAAGAAAAGAATTTCTGCCATATTAATTTTAGAATCATTACCTTTGCATTAAAATAAAAAGCAAACAAAACTGTAGGGATTCTTAGAAGCAATTGCCAAAAGGTGGAAGCAACCCAAGTATCCACTGCCAGATAAATGAATCAACAAAATATTTTCTCTCCATACAATGGAATATTATTTAGCCATAAAATAGTATTCCATTGTTGTCATTCTGATACGTGCGACAACATGGAGGAAGTTTGAAGACATCATGTTGAGTGAAATACGCCAGACACAAGAGGATAATTACTGAATGATTCCACTTAAATGAAACATCTAAAATAGGCAAATTCATAGAGACAGAAAGTAAATTAGAGGTTATCAGGGGCTGGGGGAGAAGTGCATGGGGGAGTTATCACTTAAAGGGTACAGAGTTTATTGTCAGGGAGATGAAAAAGTCTTGGTCACGGATGGTGGTTAATGGTAGTATAACATTATGAATATGATTAATCCCCTGAAATGCATACTTAAAAATGGTTTAAATGGCAATTTTTACATTATATATGCATTACTACAATAAAAACAAAATAATGTATTAAAAAGACTTTAAGGATTAATTTAGCCCCAACCCTAAGGGATGGTGTAGCTCCCAGCTGCTGCCCGCCCAGACCAGGTGGGGCTGGGAAAGCAACAAATAGCTCCTGGGCGCCAACACTGGCTGAGTGTCTCTGAGGCCTGGGGTCTTCCCAAGAGAGAGCAGGGCATTGCTTCCCAGCAGAAGAAGAGGAGGAGAATTAAGAAGCTTCTAGAAAAATCCAGGAACCCAAACGCTCCAAATGTGTCTTCATTTGTCAGAGGCCAGCTGTGACCATTCCAGACCCTTCTCCTTCATAGACCCAGCAATCAGAGTCACATCATCTCAAGCCAACGTGCATGTCTTCTGCTCCTATTGTGTGTAAAAGCCATTGGAGGTGGGGAGGCCACCAGGGGTGGTTTGAGTGTGTGTGAGCGTGTGTGTGTTCACATATGTGTGTATTGGGTGGGGCAGGACAAGTTGTCAGCTCTTTGTGCAAGAGTATGTGTTATTACTAAATCGGGGCCAGTCTGCAACTTCATTACTCCATGTTTCAAAATGCTCTAGCTAAGATGGGTAAGTGCTGGCTTGGGTAGAAGAACGGTTAACACTTCTTAGTACTTACTGTGCCATGGAACATTTAAATATTCCACCCATATTAACCCTTTTAACCTTCATAGCAACCCAAGGGGGAAGCATTATTGCTGTCTCTTGCTTTACAGATGAGAGGTTATGTAACTTGCTCACGGTGCCATCTTGGTTTCCCAGCGGCTATAATAAACAGCACATACTAATTAGCTAAACAATAGGAATTTATTGGCTCATCATTTGGAAGGTTAGAAGTCCCAAATCAAGATGTCAGAAAAGCCATGCCTTCTCCTTGAAGTCTGTAGCATTGTGGCACTGGCCTGTTGCAATCCTGGGGGCTCCTTGACTTCATCTCTGATGGCACCTGACAATCTCTCTCTCCTTGTCAGTTTCTACTGACTTCTGGCTTCCTCCTGTGGCTTTCTCTTTACAAGGTCCCCAGTAATTTAGATTAAGGTCCACCCTGATTTATTCTGAACATGTAGAAATAAGATCTTAGAAGTTCCTATGCACAAATGAATCCACACCTTAACTGACAATACATCTCCAAAGGGTTCTATTTCAAATGGGTTTACATCCACAGGAACATGGATTAAGATTAAGAATAGGTCTTTTGTTGGGGGACATGATTCAGTGATCACAGTCACACAGCCAATGACAGTGGAAGCCAAGGTCAGAGACTCTTGGTCAAATATGAGATGGCCTCCTGGGCACTTAAACATATAGCTTGTGCATCTTGGCCCTCTCCTTTTGGAATGTGACTTGGGTTGCCTACAGGAAGCAGGCTCAACAGATACGCAACTTTCTGCTCAGACCACATATTCTTATCACTCTAGGAGAAAACAGTTTTGCAACTCTATGGCTGCAATCCTGCCCAGAAAGGCGGCCCTATCACCACTTGGGCAATGTGCTTCACTTCTCATAGTTTTATTGCTCAATTATGAGTAAATTGCTTGAACTTGGCATTAGTGAGTTTCATACCAAATTGGAAAAAAAAAAAAAAAAAAAAATTGGTTTGGCCAGTTGACATTTTAGAAGTATTCAAAATATTTATATGTGCTGGCTCAAGCTTTTTAGCATTTTCAAAAAAAAAAAAAAAAAGCTGTGACCAATTTGTTTTGAGCACCATTTGTGAGTACAAATCACCCTGTCAACACTGCCCAAGGTCTTGGGAAAGGAAAGTTGGAGGAGAGAACCTCTGGAGCATCGTTTACAGACCAATAGTTATTTGAAGAATGCTCTTGACTCTTGACCCCATTCCTCGAGTTCTTATATACAGTTCTAGCCACACAACAAGTCTGTGGCTCAGTTCTTTGTCTAAGGGTCACCACAAAGGAATGCAAAGAGCAAAACAAATGGAATCCACACCGTTTTTATTTTCTTTTTGTTACAAATAGCTGCTTGTCCTTGCCAAGGGGTGAGAGACAACCTGGTTGCTCAAATTCATTAAGAAGCATTTGCTGTTTCAAGGAGCCAGTGAAAGGATCCCAAATCTACTTGGCTTCTGGAGATTGCTGCTGATCCGTACAAGGATCACAAAATATCATCATCTAAAGCAGGCATCTTCACAGACCAGTGTACAGTAGCATTAGCTGGGGACCCTGTAAAAACACCAATTTTGGCCCCAGTCCCAGACCTACTGAATCAGGCTCTCTGTGGGTGGGACCTGGAGCCTACATTTTCAGGAAGCTTGCCAAGCAGCTGAAATTGGAGAACGGATCTGGGCGTGAAATACACAAGATCAATGAAAGACAGCCATGTTTTGTCTTCTGATCATTCAACTGTTAGGAAAGGTCCCAGGACAGCATGAAAAAGAGGCAACAATCAGGAGTGATTGGGCTTCCCTGACTAGTCCCAACTTTGTCCCCATTGTTACCTCTAGGGCATCAGGCAACCCAGGCAGCATAATATGCTCCTATTACCCAACCACCCCCACAAAAAAGCTCCTGTTACCCATAAATGGAGGTTTCTCATTTGCTAGTTGAAGTGAGATGTTAATACTGACCTGAGGGTCTACTATGATTGGGTCAGAGAAGTCTCTGGAGGAGGTAGGCTTGGGTTAGACTGGTGGGTGGCAGGTCGCCTTTTCCAAAGATGGCCACATCAGTATCGCCCATCTCTCAGGCAAAATGATTTTGTCACTCCCCCATTGTGGTAGTTTGGAGCTGTATGTACCCCCCAAAACATGTTCTTAAACTTAATCCATCCCCGTGGGGGTGAACCTGTTGGACATGGGACCTTTTGATGAGGCTATTTCAGTTAAGGTGTGGCCAGGATAGGTCTTAATTGTATTACTGGAGTCCTTTATAAGCACAATTAAATTCAGACACAGAGGAAGAAAGCCAGGGGGAGCAAGAAGCAGAAATTCAACAGAATCAGGAAGAGAAGGGAGAGGCCAGAAGAAGCTGCCATATATACTGCAATGTTACAGAGGAACCCAGTACCAAGGGTCACCAGCAGCCAGACCCCAAATGTCAGTCTTCTGGAAGAAAGCACCACCTTGATGATGTCTTGATTTGAACTTTCTTTTAGTCTCAAGACTGTAAGCTAATAAATTCCTATTGTTTAAGCCAACCCAGTGCATGGTATTTACTTGAGTAGCCAAGGAAACAAAAACACCTGGAGTCTTTCTCCTTCTCTGGAATCCAGGCTGGCCTGATGGTTCACTTGCAGCGAGCAGGATGTGCTAGAATGGCACCACATGACTGCCACGCCTAGGTCAGAGCAGGCCCTGAAGCTTCTGCCTGGTTTTCTTGGAGTGTTTCTTCTAGGAAGAATGCTCCTTCTCAGAACCCAGCCACCACAGCCCCAGCTGCAAGTGGAAGCCCCATGCAGGGACTCTGTACACAGTCTCAGGGGAGCTCAGCTTTCAAGTCACTCCAGCCAAGATGCCAGATATGAGAGTAAAGAAGCTTCCAGGTGAATCCAGCTATAAGCCATGCATTTCTTTCCAGATGCAGCTGCAGAGGCAAACAATCCCTCTGGCACTCTCAAAGAACCCTTGAGCATAATAAAAGGGTTGATGTTTTTTATGTCATTAAATTGGGGATGGTTGTTACTTACTGAAAGGTTTAGGAGGCGAAAGGGTGAGAAAGAAGAAAGGTACACCAGGAAATATAAAGTGGGGGGTTTATTTCTGCGCTCCCGGGCAGAACTCACCAAATCCAAGATGGAGGGAGGTGAGTGCGCGCGGGCTTTGGCACAGGCAGTTTTTAAGGATGGAGGTCAGGTGACGTCCGGAAGGGGCAGTTCATTAGTTCCTGAAGTCAGGTTGGGAGGGGCGACACAGCCTCCGCAGCTCCAGCTGCAGTGCCCTTCCCTGTTTCCCTGACCTAACACTTACCACTGACAACCAGAACAGCAGGAATATCCAGGGTAGTGGGGATTTCTGGGTAACAGAATTCTGGGAATGGGACTCTTGTGGTGCCAGTTAAGAAACAGATTATAGAGCCAGGCTGCCTTGGTTTGAATCCTGTCTCTGCCACTTACTAGCTCTGTGACGTCGGGACAGTTACTTAACCTCTCTGTGCCTCATATTCTGTCATCTGTGTACTGGGGATAGCACTAGTACCACCTCACTGGGTGGTTAAGAGGATTAAATAGGTTAGTACATGAACAGTACCTGGCACACTGGAAGCTCTCAGTAAATGTTTGTGTTTCAGTTTCCTAAACCTGCCAGAATACAATATACCAGAAATGGATTGGCTTTTACCAAGGGGATTTATTAGGTTACAGTTTTATAGTTCTAAGGCCATAAAAATGTCCAAATTAAGGCACCAACTGAGGATACCATCACTCAAGAAAGGTGCTCGTATCTGGGGTCCCCCTGTCACATGGGAAGGCACACGGCAATGTCTGCTGGCCCTTCTCTCCTGGTTGGTTTCAAAATGGCTCTCTCACCTCCTGTGGGTCCTTCTGGCTTCTGCTGGGGTGTTTCCTTTCTTCAAGCATCTTTCACTTGGTTTCATCTCTCTGCTGTCTGTGTCGGCTCTGGGCTTTCTCTATGCTTTCTGTCTTTTATCCTGTTCATAAAGGACTCCAGTAAAAGGAGTAAGACCCATCTTGAATTGGGTGGGTCACATCTCCATGGAAATGACCTAATCAAAATGTTCCACCCATAATAGATCTGCACCCCCAAGAATGGATTAAAAGAACATGGCTTTTCTGGGGTACACAACAGTATCAAACCAGCACAGTTTGCAATCATTTCTGATTTGCACAGACCTAGGCCCAGATTTGAGTGATGGAGGATTTGGCTTCTGGTCTACAGGGTGCTGGTCCTTGGAAAGTGATCATATTTCTTCATCTCAGAGCCTGGTGGGAAAGACTGAGATTGTCCATCTGCCCCTCATTGTCTATGCACAAGGGACTTATGGCATGAAGAAACATGGCTTATTCAGACTGGAAGGAGTCGGAGGTTCCTAGAATAAAACACCCCAGTGGAATTGAGAATAAAGCAAAACAGAAGAGAAGCTGGTGAAAATGATGGAGGTGAGAGAGCCTGGCCTGGGCAAGTGGGTTTGTGCTGTGCTGGTGTGTGTGGGTATGCGTGGGTACAGAGGTGGTCCTGGAGAAGGGCGACCAGATTTAGACAACGAAAGCCTTGTATGCCACTCGGCATGATGGACATGCCCCCTGGGATTTAGGTATAAAGGATTTTAAGCAAGGCCATTGTAGGGGAAGAGGGCTACCCTCTTGTTGTAGAAGGGCTGTGGAAAGGAGGCATGGAAATGGCCTGGGCTGCCCCAGAGGTGGGACCACCCTCTCTCAGTTCAAAGAAGACCCTCTCCCATCTTTCCAAGCCCCCTGAAAGACTGGAGACATGGTTCCCGATGGAGGGGTCATATCTAATTCTCTGTATGTGGACATACATGGCCATGGGATTGAGTACCGGTTTAATTTTTCTTCTGGCTTCTCCCTTTCCAGGTGAGTAAGCTGGCCCGGAGCCCTTGGTTTCACTTGTCCTGGTTACCAAATCAGAGCAATTCCCTGGTAGCGTCCCCTTAGCATCTGCTGATGGCAACGGCATCAGATGCCACACAAACGCTATTCAGGCATGTGAGAGGCTGTCCCCAGGGGGCTATCTTTGGAGTGGTAAAGACTTTAAAATTGCTTCGATGAAAGCACTACTTAGGATAAACTCCTTTGTGCCTGTAAATTGGCGTGTGCCATCTGCCTTTACTAAAGATGACGACTTGGTGGCTTTCTCATAAAGAAGCCCAGACCTCACTCCTGGACTCTGCCAAAACACAGGTTTATATTATAATCATGCTTGGTTCCCAAATAGTTAAGCGTTGGCGTGCCAGGATGTGGCACGTGGTGGGCACTTAATAAGGGTTTGTGGGCTGAGAGCAAGTGAATGTGGGCAGTTATGGGGACCTAATTAAAATTGTTCTAATTTAAATCTTCCAGCCTGGAGCAGCAGTGATGTGTCACAACCAGAGCAAGGCATATGCTCGCTTATTACTCGGATTTTACAAATAGGGAGGGAAAAAGAGCATAGCCGGGGACTGCGTATTGAGCCGCCCTCCCCATCACCAGCAATGCAATTTGCTTGTCCTCTCCCCCCACGCAGGTGGTCAGGGGGACCTAGTGAAGGATTCTGTAATGTAAAGTATGTTTCTGAGAGGAAACATGTGCCACAAGGTGCAGACTGGCATTTCTGGAAGCCGGGCCGTCTTTGACCTTTCTCCCTGTCCCATCTGCTGGCAGCTCCCGAGGCCAGGTGAACTGTCTTGTCCAGCCTGGCTGCCAGCTCAGTTAAGCAGTTTAGGTCAACACGATCCCATGGGTTTGGGGACCCAGCCTGCTGGGGGAATGCTCACCTCTTTCTGTTTCTTTTGCAAATTCCATCGGGCCTCAGGCGCTGATTTACTCCTTAAGCTTTTCTCTGTGCAAGTGTGGACCTTCATTGCAGACAGACAAACCTCCCCTGCAGCCAGGAGAGTACTCACCACCCCATTCCTCACCCAGAATATCTAGGGCCCCCAAAGCAGTCACCTAGGGAATCAGGATGACCATTTCAGTGTCCCAGCCATTTGAACGTCTTTCAAACTTTGTGACAATTTTTTTTTTTTTTTAGAATATCTTCCCACTAAAAACAACAGCAATGAATTTCCTCCAGAGTCATCCAGAGCCCAATGTGGGGAGTAAGGTGGGTGATCAAATTTGGATTAAGCATTTTTAGGAGAAAAGTGAAGAGTGGCTTTAAAACTATGAGACTGATTTCCGTATATGTCTCTTTACCTGAATTGGGTAAGAATTGCATAGAAGTCTTGGGCTAAGGAAGCTCTGTTGTTTTAAAGTTTTATTTCCTAATATCATGACATTTGCATGGGTAGGCAAATTCAGGAGTGTTCCTATTTTTAATTTTTTTAAAGCCAGCCTTATTCATCTGTGTCACAATAAGTAGTGATGAAAAACAAGTGTGAATAAACTAGATTGAGGAAGGAAAGGTCCCCGAAGGACATGAGACCATTCTGTAAATATGCCCTTGTGTTAGAAAGCAATAGGATTTTCTATCATGCTGACTGTCCCCTACTTTCTTTTCTTTCTGACTTCACAAAAGTCACAGAGACCCCTTGGTGGCACAGCTTCCCAGGATAGTATTAGCCCTGGTACGTATCATCTCACCAAGGTGCTGAATTAGAATTTAGTTACTAGCCTAGACCCTGCATGATTGCACTCAGGGCATTTGGAGTTTTATGGAAGACTTCTGAATAGTCCCACCACCATCCATTCCTCCCCTATTCCTTGCTAACAGAATCCCCATTTGGCTCAGCAAACTGCATTTCCTTGGAACCAGAGGTCGACTGAATGAAAGCAGAAGTTGATTTGGTCCTGCAAAGTCTTCAGCAGATAGACTGATAAAAGGCACAGACGTGACTGTAGATATCTCTTTCCCTACTTCTTGCTTCTTGAAGGTGAACACAATGTTTGGAGCTTCAACAGCCCTCTTGGAACCAAAGTGAAACAAGCTCGAGGATGAAAAGCCAATCTGTCAAGGATGAGGAAGAGCCTGGGCCCCTGGTGGTACCAGTGAGAGGTAGAAATAAGGCCAACAACCTGCAACTTCTGGGCTTCTCAGAATGTGAGACATGTCAGACCCTCTGCTATGCCACGGAGTGAGGATATCTGATCCCAGCAGTCAGACGC
>PVIY010057903.1:0-12644 GCA_004026745.1 Myrmecophaga tridactyla
AAGGGTACATGGCGGAGGGGGCCACCAGGAGGCCATGGGCTTGCTCGGCAAGAACCAGCTGTGTGCCCTTAAACTAGTCCCTTTGCCTCTCTGAGTCTCCACTTCCACCTTTGTAAGTGGAGATCACAAGCTCTGTTCTGAGATGACAAATAACGCAACCTTAAAGTTTCAAAAACTGTAACACGGGCATTTTACAAGGCATTGGTAGATCCTTTTTTATGGGGTGTTTCCTGTGCCCCATAACTTAATGGTCTAAGACCATTACACCAATAACTGTCTTCTAGTCCTCACAACAATCCTATAAAGTAGGTATTATTATTACCTGCCATTTAAAGATGAGTAAACAGGGGCTCAGAGAGGTTGAGTAACTTGCTAATGTGGCACAGCAGGTGAATGAGGGAAGGATGGAACTTGGGTCTGCCAGCCTCCGCATGTTGTATGTACCTAGTGCTAACATGACCACTGGCTTATAGTCCAGACAAGGGACAGTGACCTGCTGGAGATGCCCCAGCAAGTGGCAGAGCTGAAAGGAGGTGTGTAAGGGGACACATTCCTGCCCCAAGGTGCTGGCAACTCTCTTAACCTCCTGCTCGTCTTTCTCGAGATTCCGAAGCATCTTTCTGTCTCTCTTACACAACACTGGGCGAGGGCTGAGCTTAGCCTTGTGGGGTCATTTTTTTGAGGACCATGCATCATCCCTGCACGAGCCGGCACCCTGTGCCCGTGCTCAGACTCTACCATGGGTCATGAAAAGGTGCCCCTCCCTCCCCACCTAATGGAAGCATTTATCCGCTTGGTTCTGGGGGTGTCTGTCCTTGGCTGGGGTCGTATGCTAGGCCCCTCACTTAGGGCTGCTCTGAAGCCAAACTGCCAGGTCCTCATTCGGACTGCTACTTGCTAGCTGTGTGACCGTGGGCCTGGAGGTGTCTCAGTTTCCACAGCTGTCGTATTTAAACATCAGCAGTAGCTTCCTTACCGGACTGCTGTGGGAGTGAATAAGTTAATATGTATAAAGCTGCTCAGGGAAAATGTGGCTCAGTGCTGTTAAAAAAATGCTGGGGCCATATGGGCAGCAGGGAGAGGGCAAAAGGAAGGGGTGGGGAGGACCCTGCCAGGATGGGGAGAGGTGAGTGGGATGGGAGCTCTGCAGGCAGCCGCTGTGTGATTTGGGAGGACAGGTGAATGCAACCCCCTCCTCAGGGGCTTCAGGGTTCCGGAGGCTTTCCTGGGGGGCATTCAAGGCAGATACCCCCTGGGGCTGCTCTTAGCCACCTGGAGACCCCAGCCCACTGTGCCCCGGAGTAGCTATGCTGGTGACTCCAGGTGGCTGTCTGTACATTTGCTAGTGATCTGGATGGTTCCTTCCTGCACCAAGGCCTCTTCTCCATCTGTGTTCTCTCTTCTCTTCTGTCTCCCTCCCATCTCCTGTGTAGCTGCTCCATGCAAAACACTCTTAAGAGTACAAAGGCGAACGAGACACAGGCCCCACTCTCGGGTGGTTGACAATCCAGCAGGAGGGGGTGGGGGTGGGTTGAACACCCCCACCAGTGCACTGGCCACAGGGCAGCGGGATGGAGCCCCAGGGAGCAGTCACCATTTCCAATGGGGAAGCCAAGGGCAGGCATTTGAGGGTCTGAATCCCAAATGACTTACTGAAAGGAGAAAAAGGTAACCAGACTTGGAATTTGAATCGTGCTGAGGTTTAACCAGAGACCAGAGTCATAAGGTGAGGTGGAAGGGTTTGGGGGTGGCTCTCGAGGCTCACGTTCAGGGCCTGACTGCTTGCTTCCCATCGTGGGAAGCCGAGATGGAGGTGGCTGCAGCCAAGGAGAGCGCATGGCCAGGGCTCGGACGCTGGGCCCTGGGGCCTGGGATGCCGGGGCATCCTGGGCCTCTCTGGGCTGCACCGGCCACCTCTGAGCCCTGTCCAGTTCTGGCAATCCAGGGGTCCTTTAAGTGACTCTGCTTTCGACCAAAGGCTGGATGGAAACTAAGCATAAAGCACCTCTAAAGTGCTCTAAAGTGCTTCAGTCTCAGGGCAGGAAATGTGTCGTTGTAATGCCTCCTAGTCTCCCCTTCCCCACTTACTAGCTGGGAGCCTTTGGGCAAGTTAGTTAACTTCTCTGTGCTTCGTCTCCTCTACTTTAAAAAAGAGCATGAATTGTCCCTCTGTCCGAGCATTATCCTGAGGTTAATTGAGTTAACATATGTTAGAGCTCTGAGTCTTATTACATGTGTGTGTATATATGATTGTATGTGTGTTATGTATATCCATATGTATGCCTGCATATGCATATATACAACAGTATGTGTGTGTAAATCAGTGTGTGTGTTGTGTATATATGTGTCTGAATGCATTATGTATGTGTGTATATGTCTGTATATGTGTGTATATGTTTTTTGTATAGGTGCCTGTGTGTGCATTTATCAGTGTGTGTGCATGTGTGTATGAGAGTGTGTTAGGTGTGGGTGCCGACGCTTTTCTCTAAAGCTCCCTATGGGCAGTGGCCAAGTCTCAATATTCTTACTGGCTTCCCAGCGCTGAGCACCGGTCTGCTGCTGGTCTAAGGCCGGCAGGGGTGGAGGATGGGACAGGTCCATGCGCCTCCAGTAGCCAGTTCCTGGCTGGCTCCCGGTGGTTCCTATTTGCAGGTTTCAGGGTGAGGGAGGAGGGAGAGGCTCAAATTACAGACTCCCGGGGGGGGGGGGGGGGCTGAGGCTGTAGCCTGCCCTCAGACCACCCACTGCCTCCTCCCCACCCCAGGCTGCCGTCACCACCATGCTGCAAAATAGCATGGAAGCTGGGGCACACAGGAGCTGGCACAGGCCGGGAGCCCCGGCGCCCTAAGGGCCTGCCCAGACTCACCGCCCCCTCCCTCTTCCCGGCAGGGCCAGGCCTGGGTGGAATTTGGGGCCAGGAGCCACGCCCGGCCCACAGGCCTGCCTGCCAGCAACTCCTATTGCTCCCGGGCAGGCCTGGCGCCATGGGCGGCCCCACAGCTTCTGTGGAAACCTCAGACATGGGGTGACCGGGGAAGACTGCGGGCCACGCAGGGGTCGCTGTGGGATTAGGTGGGCGCCTGAGCTATCCGGTAGTCAGAGGCCAGCAGTGGCCACCTATGGCTGGGTGGAGGAGGGGTGCCAGCAGACAGACTGTGGGTGCCCCCACCCCCTCCCATGCGTGACTGAGCAGACATTTCGATTGCAGGCCAGCCTTGGTGTGAAATGGACACGGCACAGTTCTTGTCCTCAAGCGGCCCACAGTCATCTGCAAACTTTTTATTTTCTAATTTTAACCCCATCAGTCAAAGTAAATTTGGGAGCTGCATCCTTTCTGCCTCTATGTTTCTTTACAAGTTAGATACAATAAGAATGGTTTACATGTTTGCACCACTGCACAGTAATGGTATGCACAGATAAATTATGATAAACGTTAAGTACTGATAAATTATGTACAGATAAAGAAATGTTATGTACATAAAAAATATAAATTTAAAGGGATAAGGCTAAAAATTTAATCCAAACAGGACCTCTAAGTTTTTTTCCTGCTGCCAGTGAAGGATCCTTTGCCAGTCCTGGGGACCTTACCCAGGACCCCCATCCTGGAGACCGCTGCCCCATAGGGAGTGACAGCCTTTCTTGGAAGAGGGCAGTGACCTCACAGTACTTGCTGGGAGGCTTCCTGCAGGAGGGGGTCTGAGCTGAGCCTTGAAGAAAGCGAGTCCCCAGAAAAAAGAGGGGCTTGGGTGAGGAAAGGCAGGCCGCAGTGGGGGATGGGGGTGGGCACAAAATGGCACAGTTTGCAGAGACCCTCAAACAATGCCAGTCCTGTGCCCACAGCCAGCACCGGGGGCTTAGTGAGGCATAGTCACAAATACACATTCTTGCACAGTATTCTCTTTTTAAACCTAAAAAGGAGCGAGCTGGAAAGAGGACAGGTCTCAGAGGCTACAACCTTGGGTTCTACCTTGACTCTTTCCTCACTGGGAGATACTAGACCAACCACTTCCTCTACCTGGGTCTTAGTGTCTTCATCTGTAAAATGGAAATACACAGCTGCCCCGCTTCCCTACCAGGCAGAGATGATTGAGGGAATGGGCACTGGAGGCAGGGGGGACCTGCCTCCTGTCCAAGGGCACATTGCCCTCCTCACTTCCCCCTGGCTTTGCCCCACACATTGCAGGCGCTCCAGGCTTATGTCTGATTGCATGCACATACCACTGGAGCTCATGGCTGCAAAACTTAATCTAGTCATCCTTTGGGGGCATAAATTCTTCTAAACTGCAATGCACATTTTAAGAGACGGCAGATCCTCACCCACGGACCCCAGGGATCACCCTGAGTTGCAAAAGGGCTTGGCCTTCGGCATCCTCATGTTTCCTTTCTATAGGCTCTTGGCCTCCTTCTTCATTGTCCGTTCATTGGTCACAGCTGTCTGTCTGCCTGATTGCCTCTATCCAGGTGCTGTTAATTTGGACAAGAAATCCAGGGATCACACCAACAAGAAAGTGAAAAGCAATCCAACGAATGGGAGAAAATATTTCTAAATCATATATCTGATAAGAGTCTTGTTTCTAGAATACATAATGAACTATTACCACTCAATAATAAAATATAAAGACCCATATAAAAATAGACAAAGGCTCTAAATGGACATTTCTCCACCAAAGATGATATACCAAAGGTCAACAAGCCCAAGAAAAGATGCTCAACATCATTAGTCAGGAGAATTGTAAATCAAACTACAATGAGAGACCACCTCACACCCACGAGGGTGGCTAGAATCAAAAACAGAAAATAACGAGTATTGGTGAGGATGTGGAGAAATTCGAACTTTTATACACTGCTGAAAGGAATGTAAAACGCTGTAGACATTATGGGAAAACACTTTTTCAGTGAAAATGATTCTTGCAGTTCCTTAAATGGTTAAACATAGAGTTACAACATGACGCAGCAATTTCACTCCTAGACAATATACGCAAGATAAATGAAAATGTATTTCCACAAAGAAATTCGTACATGAATATACATAGCTGCATTGCCCATAGAAGGCCAAAAGTGGAAACAACCAAATGTCCAAAAACTTATGAATGGATAAACAAAACATGGTACATCCATACAGTGGAATATTATTCAGCAATAAAAAGGAAGAAAGATTCACACTACAACACAGATGAAACTTGAAGTCAAAAAAGTCACATATTATAAGGTTTCATTTATATGAAATGTCCAGCATAGCCAAATTCATAGAGACAGAAAATAGATTAATGGTTCCCAGGCACTGGGGGACAATGGAGAGTGTGTTCTAATGGATACACATTTTCATTTGGGGTGATGAAAATGTCCTCAAGTTGTGATGATGCTTGTACAACTTCATGAACATATTAAAAAACAGTGAATTCTACATATACTTTAAGTGGGTGGAGTGCATGTAATTGTATCTCCATAAAGCTATTATTAGAAAAGCAAAAAGAAATGTCGGATACTGCAGCCTGTTATTAGTGCGTATAAACTAACAGTCAATGTGCTTTGGTGAGAGCTTAAGGGCTCTCCCATGAGCTTAACACATGGGTTTTGTGACATTAATGCTGGCAGCTCTGAAACCCTCTGGTTGAGCTTTCTAAGCCCTGTGGCCTCTAGGTAAGTAAGACTGTAATTAAACCTATTACTGTTGATGTCACAGGGGATATGGTCTCACGAGTCCAACAGCCCTCTTGGTCTCTGTGTTATGTACCCCAGAAAAGGCCATGTTCTTTTAATCCATTCCTGTGGGTACAGACCTACTGTGGGTGGGACCTTTTGATTAAGTTATTTCAATTCAGATGTGGCCCACCCAGTTCAAGCTGGGTCTTAATCCTTTTTTACTGGTGTCCTTTATGAGAGAATAAATGACAGAAAAAGAGAAGAGAGTTCAGAGAGGGAAATACCCAGAGAGAGCTTTGAGAGGGAAACCCCCAGAAGGAGAGCACACAGAGGGAGAAAAGCTCCCAAGATGCTAAGAATGGACCCAAAGATGGTCAGAGGGAAAACCACTGGAACCAGAAGCTGGAAGTAACAGAACTGGGAGCAAAGGGCCAGCAGATGCCAGCCATGTACCTTCCCATGTGACAGAGGTGTTTCAGATGTCAGTAGCCTTCTTCAGAGTCCAGGTATCATTCTGTTGATGCCCTAATTGGGAACTTTCATGGCCCAAGAACTGCAAATTGTAAGTTAATAAATCCCCATTGTAAAAGCCAACCTATTTCTGGTCCATGGCATTCTGGCAGCTTTGGCAAACTGAAACAGTCTCCATGGACCCCACAGCTTTTCTCTGTCCTCCTCCCCGCAAGCAGATAGCCTGTCTGTGGCCATGTGGGGTGGTGGTGTGGGAGGACTGCCGCGGGCTGAAGCCCACCCTCCAGCTCCAGGATGGGTCCGTGGTAGGGCAGACGTGGTTAGGTGGCAACAGAGGCATACTCTGCTATTCACCCAAATGCTCAAGGGTTCATAAAGGAGGTGCAGTTGCAAATTGGCATCCAGCTGCAAATCTGCCAGGGTGGACTGTTGGATCTCATTAGTCTCCCCTGCCCCCACCCCGGTCCCTTCTCTTATTAGGGAGAGGATGAAGTCACATCCTGCCCATGAATGTACTTTGAAATTTATTGCCTTTTGGTAATTATATTATTTTTCACAAAAAAGAAAAAAGAGAGAAGGAGGAGTATAATAGAGAAAACAGGATTTAACAATCCATCACCAGGAGCTGGCCCCTGCCGGGCCTGTCTGCATCCCCTTCCTCACTGTGCTGGTTTGAGGTTATTGTGCACCCCAGTAAGGCCATCTTTAATCTCAAGTCTATATTGTTGGGTGGGATCTTTCTTTTTGATTAAGTTGTTTCCGTGGTGATGTGACCCACCCAATTGTGGGTGGGACCTATCGATTAGGTGGTTTTCTTGGAGATGTGTCTCCACCCACTCAAGGTAGATCATTACTGAAGTCTTTTAAGAGGGAACCATTTTGGGAAAAGCTTCAGAGCCATCATAGAGAGAGACATGTGGAGATACAGAAAGAAAACGCCCCTGGAGTGGGATCAACAATGCCATTCTGACCAAAAGGGGGGAAAGAAGTGTAACAAATAAGGTATCAGTGGCTGAGAGAGTTCAAATAGAGTCAAGAGACTACTCTGGAGGTTGCTCTTACATATGCTCCAGTTAAACATTGCTACCTATCATAACTTGCCAAACCCCAACCAAAACCATTCCTGCCAATCCTAAAGAACACCTACGGCAATATGTAAGATTCTACAAAGGTCTCATGTAACTTTCCTGAAACCTACAATCTCCAGATGGGTTCCTGGGCCAGATAATTCTTGAAATATGGAGGGGCCAGCCTCTCCAGAACATAGTTCCCTCCCCCATCCCATATTAACGTCAGCCCCTTCCAATATGAAAAAGTTAGAATGGCCGGCCGTAGGCCAAATATCCCTAAAGAGTGAAAAAAAGATCAAGGGTGATGGTGGAGTTATACTCAGAAGGTAGGGTTTAACAAATGAGTATGAGTGCTGAATCAGTATATCAACATTTCTTTCAGTCTCCAGTACCTTAGAGCAGCTAGAAATAAAAACCTAAAATTGTGGAATTGTAACCCATACCAAACTCTGAAATTTGTTCTACAACTAATTGTTGCAATGTACTTTGAAATTTATTGCTTTTTGGTATATATATTATTTTTCACAAAAAAGAGAGAACGAAGAGTCTAATAGAGAAGACAGGATTTAACAAATGAGTAGGACTGCTGAATCAACAGATTAATATTTCTTTTAGCCTCCAGTGTCTTGGAGCAGCTAGAAGAAAAAATGAAAAATCATGGAACAGTAACCACAGTTTACAATGTATACATTATACAATTATACAGTTGTTAAAATGTACTTGGTCCCATTTGAAGAATTCTGAGTGGACATGTAATTAGCCTATAAATGTTATGGAGATATAGTTATCCTACTCACTGATTATTGGGATCCCTAAGATTCCCTATGGTATGTTCAAGTTTTGGATGAGTTTACATATTAAAAAAATCATCTGACAGTTAAAAAAAGTGTACTTGGAAATTTATTGGTTATATATATATATATATATATATATATATATATATGTTATTGTGCTGGTTTGAAAGGATGTATGTACCCTAGAAAAGCCATGTTTTAATCTTAATCCCATTTTTTACAGGCAGCCATTTCTTCTAATCCCTATTCAATACGGTATGTTTGAATCTGTAATTAGATCATCTCCCTGGAGATGTGACTCAATCAAGAGTGGTTGTTAAACTGGATTAGGTGGAGACGTGTCTCCACCCATTCAGGCGGGTCTTGATTAGTTTACTGGAATCCTATAAAAGAGGAAACATTTTGGAGAAAGCTGGAGACTCAGAGAGAGCAGAGAATGCTGCAGCACCATGAAGCAGAGAGTCCACAAGCCAGTGCTTTGGAGATGAAGAAGGAAAATGCCTTCCAGGGAGCTTCATGAAACAGGAAGCCAAGAGAGAAAGCTAGCAGATGACGCCATGCTCGCCATGTACACTTGCAGCTGAAAGAGAAACTGTGACTGTGTTCGCCATGTACCTTCTCACTTGACAGAGAAACCCTGAACTTCATTGGCCTTCTTGAACCAAGGCATCTCTCTCTGGATGCCTTAGATTGGACATTTCTATAGACTTGTTTTAATCGGGACATTTCTCGGCCTTAGAACTGTAAACTAGCAACTTATTATATTCCCCTTTTTAAAAGCCATTCTGTTTCTGGTATATTGCATTCCGGCAGCTAGTAATTTAGAGCAGTTATTTTTCACAATTAAAAAAAGTCCCTGGGGAAGTTATTTGAAACCAGACACCAAAGGAGGAGACTACACCAGCCACGCGCCTTCCCATGTGACACATCTGCCTTTCTTGAGTCAAGGTATCTCTCTTGATATGCCTCAGTTTGGACATTTTTATGGCTTTATAACTGTGAACTTGTAACTCAATCAATTCCCTTTATAAAAGCCATTCCATTTCTGGTATATTGCATTTCCAGCAGCTTTAACACACTAAAACATCCCCAGATGCAGCCATCAGGACAGATGGTCCGGGTTTATTCAGGACCAGTCCTTTCAACAAACCATAAGGCAGGCTGGCACAGCACAGTGCTGGGGAGCAGCTGGGGCCCCAGTATCCTCATCTATAAAATGGGGTGGGGATTGAGACTAATGAGGTTGCAGGAAGGATTCTATGAGATAACTAAAGTCGCCCTGCTCTGAGCCCATCTAATTCACTCATTCACTCAGTTTTCCTTTTTTCCCCTTCTCCTCTCTCTAGGATGTTTTTTTAAAAACCTTTTGTCTGTGTAGAGCAGAAATAGATGCACCTGAATCAATATACCTTGTTCTCTGCCGAATGGAAAAACTTTCTCTAAAATTTTCTAAAAATGTGCTCTGAGATAATGGCCTGGCTATGCACATTTTCTCCAGGACAATGGCAGGAAAGGAGCTGCTGCTATTTGGGATACAGGGAGTCTGGAAAAGAGGGCGTGGGAAGTTGGAGGGTGGAGTCGGGAAGGGTTGATGGGGAGGGGAGGGGCCAGGATGGGAGGGGAAGGGACGTTGGGCTCCCCGCGTCCTCTAGGGATGGCTAGTCCCAACATCCAGCTCCCCCTGGGAGGGCTGGAAGGTAGCCCCAACATCTGGTTCCCTCTCGGTCTGGGTTTTAGCGGAGAAAAATGTTATGTTTATAAGGTTCCCTTATAAGTACAAAAATATATCTGGCTCCCTCTAGGGGGCAGCTCCTCCCAACATCCGGCTCCCTGGTCGGAGTGGGGCCTTATGCCTTGGGGTCCCTGGGCCAGAATCTCTGACTCCTGACTGCCTACACACTGGCAGCCCCACGACCTCCTCACCCCTCTTCTCTGGACAGATTTCTTCCTTTACCGGCTGTGTCTCGCCCAGGCTCCAAGCTCCTCAGGGGTGGGAGCCGCATGGCGCTCTCTCCGCAGCCCAGCACTTGGGGCTGTGTCCCGCATGCTCTAGGTCAGTGATGTTCAAACCTAAGCAGCATCAGAAACCCAAAGGGAGACGCGGAGATGGCTGGACTCCAGCCCTAGAATTTCTGTGCCGCAGCTCCCAGGACTACACTTTGAGAACCACCCCAGCAGGCACCCAATAAAAGTTTGTGCAAGGGTTGCATGAATCAACGAAGCACTCGCATGCAAGATCCACTGCTACCGGGGTTCTTGCAGGCAGGCCCAGTTCCAAACGCCTCCTCCGCAGAGCCTACTCTGACCACAGTAACCCCGGGTATCAGTTGCCTGGGGTATCCCATCTCCTCTCGGCTGGAGGGTCAGGTGCAGGAGCCCTAACCTACCCCGGGGTTGGGCTTCCCTGCACGGAGAAGGCAGTTAGAGCCATGGGGGCTTTATTAGCTGAGCCAATGGAGCAAGCCTACGGCCCCTTCCCTCCCCACATGTCCTTCTCCAAGCCCACTGTGGCTGGGCACAGGAGGCAGTACTGGGGTATGACGCAGATCCTGGGGACCCAGGTGCCCCCCACAGACACCTTGACTGGGGAGATCTTTCCAGCAGGCGGATTTCCTGGCTGGCTGAGAATCCAGATGGCTGACTCCACATCCAGGACTCTCCCCTTCACTGCTGTGTTAGACAGCCCTGCCTGGAAGACCTGCCCCATGAGTGTTTCATTATCACCCGCTGTAGACGAGCAGGATGGTGACTGGTGCTGGCTGGGAGAGGAAGGAGGAAAGCTGGGTGGACAGCAGAGGGGGATGCTCCAGCCCCAGGGCCACCAGGCTGTACAACTCCATGTGAATAGTGCCCTCTAGAGTTGTGCTTTGCACAGTCTGTGCAGTTTTATACCAGCCTCCTCCAAGAAATCCTCTCATTCATTATTCCGTGAGTACCAACTGTGCCCAGCAGGGAGTAAGGCCATAGGGCCCTGACAGGGACCAGGGGGCCTGCCCTCCTGGGGTTCTTAGGAGAAAGTCTGCTACACACTGCAGCAAGCAGAAGGTATTCGGGTGATGGCTCAGGCACTGTGGGAGCCGGAGAAGCGTGCCTGCCTTGCCCAGCAAGGTCAGGGAGATGGCAGGCAGGGCTAGTCAGCTCTCCGGGGCTGGTTAATCCAACCAGGCAGGAGGCCACCAGGCAGCAGCAATTAAGCCTGCAGCCTCAGCGTCTGAAGTTGGGTGGTTTCTGGCTCTGCAGGGAGATCTGAAGCTACAAACCTTGGGGCCATGTGGGTAGCATGGACTGTGGCTGCACACCCCCTCCTTTCCATGTTGTAGGGGTTGCAGAATCAGGGATTCCTGAGCAGGGGAAGGGAGGGAAAGACGCAGAGGCAGCCAAAGCACACAGAAGTAGCTCCAGGGGCTTCTGCCAAGGAAGCTGGTCCTGTCTCACGTGGCACAATTCCCAGGCCTGGGGACATGTACTTCCCCCAACTTGCCCAGCCATAGCACTGCCTTTTCCAGGAAGCTTCTGGAGACCTCCCCGGACCTCAGCTGCTTCCAGACTCCCAGGGTACAGGCAGTCAGATTCCACTCTTCTGGGTGGGAGGGTCATGCAACCATGTCCCACCTGCCTGCCACAAGTGCCACGTGCAGGGTGCCAACTTTTGCATGAGTCCCCGAGTACTCAAAAGGCAAGAGCAGGCATCTCCCTGGGTCCCTAAGGCAGAGAGGGGAACTTGCTCTCTCTGTATACACTGCTGCCCTGTTACCACTGGCTGTGCACAGTGGCTTATCTGTCACCCACCAAATCTGGGGCCATCTCTTACTTATCTCTGTGTCTCTAGCACCCAACTCAGGGCCCTGGCATCCAGCAGGTGCTCAATTGTAGTTTCAAAGACATAATACCAGCTTCTGTGCCTGAGGGCAGGGAGTGCCTGTGATTCCCCAGGACCTAGCCTGGGGCCCTCCTGCAAACAGTGTTGATTAAATAACAACAGCATGAATTATTTAATTCCCTAATAATTAACACCACAAATTTCTAATCCTTACTACAGCCTGGTGATACCATTAGACCTGGCCAAGCATCTCCCTAGCTGACAAACTCAATAACACAAAAAGACATCAGCATGGGTTAGTATCAACACTGCAAGTAAATATAAAAACACAAATAGGCTCCTGCAGCTGTAGCAGAAATAAAAAATCAAACCCCAGATGTGGTGTGTACTGGAGGGTAGTTAGTATGTGGACATACAGGAAACCAGGTTTCAGAGCTGCTGGGTCAATGGTCCAGGGCCAGGGGGTAGTGATCATTTAGAGGGGGTCTGCCCAGTCTCCACTAAGCAGGGGTGAAGGAGGTGTCCAGGGGCTGGCAAGGCCCAGCAGTAGCCACTGGCAG
Source organism: Myrmecophaga tridactyla (assembly GCA_004026745.1). Taxonomy (NCBI): domain Eukaryota; kingdom Metazoa; phylum Chordata; class Mammalia; order Pilosa; family Myrmecophagidae; genus Myrmecophaga; species Myrmecophaga tridactyla. Next base: position 12,359 of record PVIY010057903.1, read on the forward strand.
ACTGGGCGCCTCCTGGGACCCTGCCAACAGGGCCTGCGTAGCCGGCAGCCTCATCTCTGGTCATGCCCCACCTGGCAGCTCACACAGGTGTCATGCTTCTGCTTTATCCTGCTCAGCTCATATACGTAACATTTTAGCCTGGAACTTCCCTTCCCTCTGACTGTCAAGATTCAGAGTCCAGCAGAAATGTCATTTCCTCTTTGAGGCAGAATTCATCCCTCCTCCTCCTGGTCCCTTGGGCTCTGTGTAGAAGGTAACACGGGCCAAAGTAGCATGTGAAGGTGTG
>PVIY010057904.1:0-12680 GCA_004026745.1 Myrmecophaga tridactyla
TCTCTCTCTCTCTCTCTCTCTCTATCTCTCTCTCCCTCTCCCTCTCTGTGTGTGTGTGTGTCTCTCTCTTCATCCTGATATAAAATGTTTCTCTCTCTCTTCATCCTGATATAAAAGACTCTAGTAAGAGGACAATCTGCACCATGCCTTAACTGAATAACCTAATCAAAAGGCCCTACTTACAATAGGCTTACATCCACAGGAATGGATTAGCTTTAAGAATATCCTTTTCTGGAGTACATACAGTTTCAAACCACACAGCCTCTCTCTAGAAGTGACCTGGCAGTGTTGGTTGGACAGACTGGAAGAAGGGAGAAACCATAAGTGGTACATCACTGTTCTGATTTGAAAGTATTATGTAACCCAGAAAAGTCATGTTTTAATCTTCATCCAATCTTGTAGAAGCAGCCATTTCTTTTAATCCTGATTCAATACTGTAGGTTGGAAACTTTCAATTAGATTACCTCCACGGAGATATGACTCCATCCATTCCAGGTGAGTTTTGATTAGATTACTGAACTCCTTTAAAAGAGGAAACGTTTTAGAGAGCGCCAGAAATGACAGAAGGCTCAGAGCCAATAGAAACTTCACAGCAGAGCTGACACCAGTGTGGACACATGCAGAACAGAGTCATGGATGTTTAGAAGTGCCTGGAGCCCAGCAGACATTGCCATGAGATTTCAAGCAAGCCAGAGAAGAGCCAAGAGAAGCCAAGAGATGAAAGCCAGTCCTGGAGAACTAAAAGTGAGGAACCCCCACAGGAACAGAGGCTGAAAGCAATGGAGCCCAGGAGTAAGGGACCAACAGATGCCAGCCATGTGACTTTCCAGATGACAGAGCTGTTCTAGATAAGTATTAGCCTTTCTTGAGTGAAGGTAACCTCTTGTTGGTGCCTTAATTTGCAAACTTTCACGTCCTTGAAACTGTAAACTTGTAACTTATTAAATTTCCCTTTGTGAAACCATTCCAGTTCTGGTATATTGCATTCCAGCAGCTAGCAAACTAACCCAATCATTAAGATGTTTATGCTTCCTTCACTCCCTTTACAGCACTGACACAAAAGCTAGAAAAAGTCCATTTCAGGGAGTTTGGCAGATAGAATACCTTAAATGACACTCTCAATGAAAACAACAGAAATTAATTTTAGAAACACATCACTAATCTGGAATGATATAAGAAAAGAACGCAGGGATATAACAAGATATGTAAGCACCAAAGTCATCTTTTGTTCTTAATGTCTTTGCCAAACTATAGAGTCTTGGAGCTTCTGCTTTAAGGGCAGTAGGAATAGAATATAAAAACTTAGAGCCTATTTGAGGTAGCAGCTTAATGGGAGAGCTTGATAAAAGTCATATTTATAAAGCATTACTTACTGAGTGTAAAGGTGAAGGAGCAATTAACTTGCAATGCAAATATTTGGGAACAGCAAGGAAATTTGCCTGTCTTGAATCTAGCCCTATAGATAAGGGGGAAAAATCTCACTCAAGAATTTGTAAACAAAGGTGTCTTAATGCCTTTTCATCCAAATTCATGTTTTATATGTGAGTCAAAAACCTCTAGTGTAAACTATAATTTAAAGTTGTCCTGGGAGAGTGGAGCACCCAGGAAAATGTCTGTATCAGATGCAATTACTCTCCTGAGAAATAGCCTTTAACTCAGGCCTCAAAAGTTATCCCAAGGTAAAATTCCAAGGAAAATAAATATCTTCTAGTCAAAACAAACTAGGATATGTGACACTGGATAGAGATCCAGCAAAAAAAAGAAAAAAGAAAAACTAACCAATTGTATCAGACTGGTAAAAATGCCAGACTGGGATTACTAGACACAGAATATAAAACAATTGTATTTGATACATTTAAGGAAATTAAATGGTACTTTAAAAATATGAGCCACAAACACAGACTGTATAGAACAATCAGGGAGATTTGAAAAGGAACCAAAAATCACAAGAAATAGAATTATAATAGGATGTTACTAAATACCCAACAGATAGATTAACCTAAGATTAGACACAGCTAAAGAAAGAATTGAAGAACTGGGAAGGAGATTAAAAAATAATGCATAAGAGAGAGAAAATGAGATGGAAAATATGGAGATACATAAAATATCAAGTGGAAAAGTTGCTCAAAAGTTGAACTGGATCTTACAAAGAAGTTAATTTGAAGGATGTGGTAAAAGGCAACATTCAAAGAGATAATGACCAGGATTGTTCAAGGACATGAATCCTTAGATCCAGCAAGTCCAAATTTCCCTAACATTTTAAATTAGCATTTAAATATTTATAATACCAGAGAAGAAGATTTGTAAAAAAATACCCAGAGAGAAAAGATATATTATCTCAAAACAGTGACAATTAGACTTATTAAAGTTCCCATCTGCAATAATAAGTAATAGCTTCCAAGTTCTAAAAGAAAATAACTACTAACCTAGATTTACATTCCCACAACATTGATCTTCCAGGAATGAGTACAAAATTAAGTCATTTAGAAATAGAAAAACAGAGACAATTTATAATTAATATACTCTCAATAAAATAAATGCAAAAGGATGTTTCTAGCAAAAAGAAAACTATCCTAGGCCGAAGGTATGTGATACAAGAAAGAATGATGAGTAAATGATTGGTAAATAAGTGGGAAATCTTAACAAGTAATAATATCTAATCTGAAGAATTGATAAAATAAGGGCAGAACTAAAATATGAACAATAAAAGCAAGTATGTCGAGAGGAAGTGAATATCATGAAAATGTCTTATTTCCCACAAGCAAGATATTGATTAACTTTAGACTTTAATTATGCATGTTTAAACAGCTAGAATGACTACTAAAAGAAAAAAAAAAACATAGAATGCCAAACTTCAAAATTAGGAAGGGGGAAAAATATAATAAGAAAAAGAAACAAAACTCAATCAATCCAAAGGAAGGCAAAAAAGGAGAATGAAAGTAGGGGAGACAGAAAAAGCAGTATAAATAGAACCCATATAATAAGTTGATACATATATATATCCACACATACCAGTACTCATGTTAATTGTAAAGGGACTAAGTTCTCAAGTTATCAAAGACTGTTAGAATATATGAAAAATAAAAACAAATTCAGCTATAAGAAACAAAAGCATAAGGACAGAAAAAAATTGAAAGTAAAGGATGGAAGAAGTTATATTATTGTAACCTATAAAAAGTTGGAGATCTATTGTCTTTAAAATGAGAAACATCATCAGTGATATAGTCAGTAACTTCAAAGCAAAAAAAACATATATAGCAATACACCTCCCTTCTGCAAAGCAGGCCATTCCCAAAGCAAGATTTCCAGGCTAAAGATTATTGAATATCTCATAACTTAACTGAATCAATTACTTGGGTTTATGTTGGCACAAACTCTATAATTTTTCCAAAACTAAACTGACTGCTTTTACCAGAAATTTCCATATAATCTTAATGCAAATGGAAAAGTGCTATTCTATTAGACAAACCAAGCTTTACTTAATTTTCCCCACTAACCTTCTATCTTAGAGAAGCTAAAAACTGCTTTCAGACAAAAAGTCTTTTACCCTTGGAGCTACTGCCTGATTGTGATACAACAGAATTAGCATTTCAAGCTGATATTTGCAGTCAGAAAATAAATGCATTGCATAGATATAAAATGTTATTAACAGTTGTGTGGATTTTTACAAGCAGATAGGAAAAGATAAGACACCATCTAATTCACCAAACCCCAAGAGAAATATTAGATCAAGAGAAATCAATACAGTACAATTTTCTTTTCTACAGCTTCTTTCACACATACTACATTGCAGAGGGTTTTACCAAATTAAAATCTCCAAAATAGATGATGGTATTTGGTACAAATTACAAAAAAAACACTGATGTAATGGAAGGACATTTCATGATAACTAAATTAAAGCAATCAATCACGGAGGTTGATAATAAAGACAGAGAGGCAGAGCAGGGAGGCAGACGGTCCAAAGGCAGTTCGAAGAGACCTGAAATGAAGGGTACTGCCAAGTAGCTCTGGCTGGAGAAAGTTTCAAAGGAGCAGTCCCATTCATCAGTGTCCTCAGGGCTTCCACATGAGCTCCAGCATACATACACGACAGAATTTCCAAAGCAGCCTGGATTTGGCAGAATGGGATTATTTTCAGCAGACGTGATTCCTTAAACATATACCTAAACATGATTTCTTTTTTATATCTTGGTGAGCCTTTTCATTAAAAAGAATAAAACATAAATCCAAAAAGTGAAATAAATGAGAGCTGGCAGACCACAGTATCCATATTTTATTTTGCAAAATATGTCCATTTTAAATCATAGTAAACAGTACTGGTGACACATTGGAAAATTTAGAACCTTGGGTCACATGCAGTATTACTGTAGAAATGCAACCACTTTTCATTGCTGCAGCACAGAAAGTGGAAATTGCAAGATTCAACCACATTTACTCTGATCCTCATCTGGATCATAAAAGGCACCTAAGAGTCAATCCTTTTTTAAATATATTCCTCCCACCAAAAAATATTAGTTTGAATACTTTAGAAGCATAGTAGAATTTTAAAACTCTCACTGATAGGAGAGTCTCCTTAGGTTTAACCTAAATCCTTAACTCTCTAATAATGGTGGAAAGCACTGGGCTGAACAGACCCTAGTTTGCCAATCTCTAGCCATAAGACCCTGGATTACCCTAAGCCTGTTTTTTTCTAAGTTATAAAGAAGAATAATAGTATTCCCACAATGCAAGAGCTGCTAAGAGAACTGAAATGCAGCGTATATTTGAGATATCCAGTACCATTCCTAGAACACAAGAATTACTTAATACCTGTCACCATTCTCACCACCTCGGCCCTGCAGCAGTGGTTCCCAGCTGGCTCCTGTCCTATGCATCAAGCCCTCCAGCCTTACCAAGTTTCCCTCAGTCTTTTCTTCTGCAAACTGGATAATAACATCTTCTCTCAAATGTTCTTGAAGACCTTAGCTTCTCTGTTTATTGTGTTGCACATACTTTTTAGAGATGAAAATAACAATAAAGTCTTCTTATTCTTATCATCTAGCCAATGCCAAGTTTTTCTCTTCCTTTAAGTTTTATTTCAAGGCCACCCTTGATCCATAATTCCAACTGAGTCATAAATAAAACATTTTGCATGGTTATATGCCTCATTTTAGATGATTTTAGATAATTTCCTACAAACATATGTTTAGGTTATTTACTTTCCAAATAGTGTCATATTTTCAGTATAACAAGAATGTGGTATTTAATGTAGCATAAGGTGAATTATTTGGAAAGTAAAGCTTTCATCTTCAACATGATCATTCAATCCCTAATCTGTCTGTTTTAGAAGACTGAATTTTGCATTTGTCATGTTTGCTTAAAGCATGATCATTCTGTAGATTCTGTAAGTTATTTATAGGTTATACACAGATGATAAGGAAAAATAACTTTAATATTTACCTCAATGCCTTCTCTCTCCCTTCTTAAGCTGTGTGAATATCTAGGTCTCTTATCTTTAGGCTTCTAGGAAGATGAACGAAACTGGTCTTTCAGATACTAAGCCTGCAATGGAAATTGGTTTAACAGATGATCCAAAAAGCTTAGGCTCTATCTCTGTTGATAAAAGTCAAGCTTTGAGAGGGAAGTACCCAAAACTGTTGCACTGTGTTCCAGGAGCCTTGATTCTTGAAGATGATTGTATAACTAAATAACTTTTACAATGTGACCATATGATTGTGAAAACCTTGTGTCTAATGTTCGTTTTGTCCAATGTATGGACAGATGAGTAAAAATATATGGATGAAAAAATAAATAAATAATAGGAGAGACAAAGTGTAAAATAAATTGGGTAGATAAAAAATACTATTGGTCAATGAGTGGGAGGGGTAGGGTATATGGTATGTATGAGTTTTTGTTTTTTGTTTTTTTTACTTTTTCTGGAATAATGTAAATGTGAAAATGATCATGAGCCACTATGTGAATGATATTGCAAGACACTGATTGTATCACACGGTTGGTTTATATGTATGTGCAGATTTCTCAATAAAAATATTCAAAAAATAAATAAAAGTTGGGATAAACATTAAAAAAAAAAACAAGCTTTGAGAGAATTCTATTTCAGTGTTCAAAACACATTTCTTGGTGAAGGCCAGTATTACAATTGTTTAAGAGTATGATGATTATGCTATTTCCATCTATTTTACAAAAATCTGCATAATTCATTCAAGTGGCCCTAACCCCACATATGTAAGCATCAGTGCAATTGATTAGCCAAATATATCCCAACCCTGTACTCTGGACACCATACACATAAAATGTATAACAGTGCTTGAAATCAATCAGTTTAATTACCTCCCAGATGATATGAGACAAAGACAAATTGGTTGAGATGCTCTTCTACTCCTCAACACCAAAGTGTCAATATAAATAATTCAGGACTCAAGAGGAGGCTGCTCTGACCAGAGGTATTAGGACTTTGAAGGCATGTCAAATACAGCATGAGATTGGGAGTGCACGTGTTGGAGATGAAGGAGAGAAGGTCACTAGCCTAAATCATGGGAAGGTGGTGATTAAGTTGAGGTGCAAAGTTCAGTAGTTCCACAGCCTCAAGAATGTACAACCTCCAACCAGCCTAATAATGGAACCTACCCCACACTAATTTCTGATTCTGTGCCAAGCATTTTGTGAAGAATTGGGTCTGCATTATTTCTCACCTTAATCCTCACACCACCACCTCCGAGATAAGCACTATCGTCCCCATGGCACAAAGTAGCAAAATGAGGCTCCGAAACTCTAGCTTGCCCAATCCCAGGCCAATCACCTCACCAAGCTGCCTTTCTGAGGGCATCTGGGTTTTCCCTAGCTGTGATATCTCCCGGGGCAGGAGAGCCATCCTGCTAATGAGCCTGGATAATTCTGTTAAAATGTCATGTCTTCATCTTTTCTTTTCCTGAGATGCAGACTATGCAAGGGCAGGGACTTTGGGCTGTCATAGATACCACTGCAGTCCCAACTCCCAGAACATGCACTGGGCATCAGCAGCCCTCCATACCAATGTGCTCAAAGAACGAATGATGCTCCATTATGTTTGGATGCCCCATGCTGAATATAAGGGGAGTAACTAAGTGTCTGTGGGAGGAGATTCCAGCCCTCTCAAGTGTCTGAGAAGGAGGCACAAGCTTGGGGTGGATGTGAATATGACACCCCACCCTCCATGATCCTAGAATCCCAGAAGTGACAGTGCTGGAGTTAGTGATTGTGGTGCTTTCACAACACAACCTCCCAAGGCCCTGACTCAGGAAACTTTGAGTAAGCTGGTAGCTATCATGACCCTCCCTGCACTGCACTTAAATGGGACTTCCTCAGACCCTCAAATACTTTCAGAGTACACATTCCTGGTTTCTAGTTTTCTAAGAATTTACAGTATAAGATAACTGATATGTTAGACATAAAAGACATAGAGATATATCATTTCAAACAGCTTTTTTCCCCCTCTTCCTTGTCTCTCTTTGTGGAGATGGGAAAATAAATAAATAGTAAGCAAATAAGTAAACAAATAAATAAATGAGCAAGTCAGCCTTATGGGAAACTGACTCTCTAGAACTTATCATGGATATCAGTGGTAACAAACTAGGCTTTCCAGGCTCAACTTTGGCTGTTCATGCAGCCATGCCTTTCATTTTTCTGGAATGCCTTTACCACCCCTTTCACCTGCTGCCTCATCAACTAGTCAACTAGCCATTCATCTTTCGAGTAATCCTACTGGTCAAAGATAGATAATGCAGACACAATGCTTTGCAAAGTGCTTGGCACAGAATCAGAAATTAATATGGGTTAGGTTCCATTATTAGGCTGGTCTGAGGTTGCACATTCTTGAGACTGTGGAAATATTGACCTTTGCACCTCAATTTAGTCACCCCCTTACCATTATTTAAGCTAGTGACCTTCTCTCCTTCATCTCCATACTCATTGTCCTCCCTTTCTGAGCCAGCTACCCGAGTCTGTGTTCTGGCAGCATTCTCGGCCTTCCTCTGCCATAAACTGCATCACGCTGCATTGGTGTCTTTCTGTCTCCTTCCCTCATCTGTGAGGGATCATCTGTGAGATCCTAGAGCACAGTCCAGCATCTTACTCGTCTTTGTATCCATAGGTTCTATCACAGTCCCTGATACATAATTACGCTCAATAATGTCGAACTGAACTGACCCTACATAGAATTGATGGAAAAGCTTTAAGCTCAAGGAGCCATGGGTATGTTTGGGCAGCCTGCAGTATATTAGGTAAGTACTCCCTGCTCCTCCCTTCCCCAAAGCAGGCCACTCCAAGATCCAAGTGCCCAGGCTAAGGACCTACCTTCCTCATTGGGCAGGCAAATTCCAGTATATATCTTCCATGCACAAGCAGGACATGATTGAGAAGATCAAGAGATGGAATATGGATAATGAAAGATGTGCAAAGCCGACAGATCTTTTAATCCACTAAAAAAGAAATCTGAAAGGAGATTGGGAAATATGTAGGCACCCAGGGAGTGCTATGTTGGTTTTAGAAGTTCCCCAAAGAAGAAGCCATGAGCTGTGAACCCATTTAAAGTGGGAGAGTGTGAAAATTAAGGCCTCAAGGAGAGAGTTGCCAGATTTAGCAAACAGAAATACAGCATGCTTAGTTAAATTGCTATGTTAGATAAACGATGAATATTTTTTGAGTAAAATATGTCCCACTGGGCATAACTGGGTGTCCTATATTTTATCTGGAAACTCTACTGGGGAGAGAACTTCTGGGGATGAGTCATTTATCCAGAATAACTTAACAGTAAGGGGTTGGCCATCAATTCCAGGTCCCTTGTGAATGAGGAGATCAATATTGTTCTCCGTATGTAAAGTTGAGTTGTGAACAAAGAGAAGGGAATCAAATCAAAGCAGAGTCCATTAGGATATTTATTAAATACTTATGTTCCAGCACCATTATAAAAATTATCTCTAGTACTCACTAACATACCACAATGTACAAATCATTGAATCATTTAATGTTGAAGCAGCTGATGCTCAAAAAGTTAAGTAACCTGCCAAAGACTCTTCCACTAAAGGATGGCTGAGGCAAGAATCTCAAGCTGTTTTGTCTGGTTCCAGAGCTATTCTTGGTCCACCATTAACCCATGCACTCCCCTCTGTTTTCACATCTCTATAAGTTTTCAACAAACTGAGATCTGTGCTCTTGTTTAGAAGAACAGTGAGCTTTTATTCAGAAGTAATTTGTTTCAGAGGAAAAGAAAAAGCCCTGAGATGTATTTTATAAAATGGGTCCAACAGGGTTTGGTGTCAGGTAGGACTATGAGGGGATTCCTATACCAACATGGTTCTTACTGCAACTAATAACATGCTACTTAAAAGAAAAGAAAAATTGGGAATATTTTACACTTTCCTTATAATTTCAAAATCACTTGAGAAAAATAAAATTTATGCTCCCATGAATAATTTAACATATTTCAAAGGGTGTAAATGAGGCTTACTAAGAAAGGAGTCGTCCACACAGGTGATTTTGTGCTTCCCATGAGTTTTCTTCCAAATCTCCTGCTCACAAAAGTGCCTCCCCACCAACTCCAGAAGGAGAGGGAGCCTAGCTGACTTGTCTTTGAATTCCTGAAGTCCAGCACAGCTCCTGGCACACTGCTGATGTTCCCTAAATATTGGTGGAAATGAATTCTGTCAATGTCCAGATGCCAGAAACTCCATTCATTTTTTTGACTTTGGATTTTATGAAAAGAACAAAAATCACTTACATGTTTGATCTGAATGCCCTGTCAGCTCTTTTCCAGGAGGCAAGAAGCTGGGAGAACAAGAGTGAAGAGAGTGCCTTACGGGTGCATGTGACAGAGGGGTTGAGGAGGGTGGGCTCAGGGGCCTGACTGTCGGGAGGAAAGCCCCAGCCCACCATTTATGAAGGCCACATTTTCTTCACCTGTAAAAGGGCTCAGTTAATCGTACCTCCCTACAGGCTGATTTTGAGAATTAAGTGACATCATCCTAGAACAGTTCTTGGCATGTAAGTGCTCAAACAAAGGCACTTACATTTTTTCTCAGAGGACAAATTGAAGTTATCTTCAAAAAGCATTCTCAATCTTGAATGAAGTCAAAGTTTTTCTCTACTAATGCCCCTTTAACCATTTAAAGGAGAGAGATGTTTGTGCCAGTACAGGGGGCCTCCCCATCCGTGGCATCCCGAGATGGGCTCTTGCACCTGAGTCCATCACAGACTCATCATTAGACAGGGAGGATGGAGTCAGGGCTCTCGCCTCTGCACTCTGCGGGCTACTGAAGGCTTGACCCATTTTCTTTGTGTTTCCAGTGCTGGGCATGCAGCCACTAAATAGACTCAACAAGTAGTTCATTTACTCATTCAGTCAACAATTTTTTTAATGTTTTTATTGTGAAATATACATATAAAAAAGGCAATTTTCAAAGTACACTCCAACAAGCACCTACAGAAAAAATTCATAGTTTGGTATGGGTTACCATCCCACAGTTCCAGGTTTTTCCTTCTAGCTGCTCCAAAACACAGGCAGTTAAAAGAAGTATCAGTACAGTGATTCAGCAGTCACACTCGTTTGTTAAATCCTGTCTTCTCTGTTATAACTCCTCCTTCTCTTTTGATCCTTCTCCCACTCTATAAGGATCTTTGGACTATGCCCTTTCTAACCTTCTCATGTTGAAAAAGGGTGCCAATAATATAGGAAAGGGGGATGGAATTGGTTGACATTCTTGGAGAGGCTGGCCTCTCTGGGTTTCAGGGCTTATCTAGCCTAGGAACCCTCTGGAGGTAATGGGTTTCGGTAAAGTAAACTTAGTGCATGAAACTTCTACAGAGTCTCACTTAGAGCCCTAGGTGTTCTTCAGGATTCACAGGCATGATGTTGGTTGGGGGTTGGCAATCTTTGGCAATTAGTAATACCTAGTGAAGCTTACATAAGAGGAGCCTCCAGAACAGCCTCTCAAGTTTACTTGAACTCTCTTAGCCACTGATACCTCGTTTGTTACCTTCCTTTTTCCCCTGTTGATCTGGATGGCATTATCGACCCCATGGTTCCAGGACCAGACTCATCCCTGGGAGTCATGTCCCATGTCCTCAGGGAGACTTTCTTTTCTGAATGTCATGTCTCATGATTTTCCCCACAGAGCTGGGCTTAGAGGGAATAAGGCCACATCTGAGCAACTAAAGAGGTTCCTGGAAGCAATTCTTAGGCATCACCATAGGTAGCCTTAGCTTCTCCACACTACAGAAATAAGTTTCGTGAGGGCAAGCCTCAAAATCAAGGGCTTGGCCTATTTTCTTGGGAGTGTCTAAAGTTTGAGGAAGCACCAGGGATTTCCTGATAAGAAGTTTAAGAGTTTCATCTCTTTTCTCCAGTCCCATAAAGGAATCTACCAATTCCTTCAATAATTTTTTTAAACCTTACTTATTTTATTAGCATATGAAATACAAAATTTCCCATCTTAACCATTTTTTGTTAGTTTTTTTAGATTTTTCTTTTATCAGAGCTGTTATAGGTTTACATAAATATCATGTTGAAAATATAGAGTTCCCATATCTACCCCCTCACAGTTTTCTCTATTAACATTTTTCATTAACGCACACCTTTACTACAATGAGCCAATATGATGATTATTACATGAACTATATAGCCCATAGTTTGCATTAGGGTTCATTTTTTGTGTTATACAGTTCTATATATATATTTTTTATTGTGCTAACATACATACAACAAAAATTTCCCATTTTAACCAGTTTCAATGGTGTTAGTTATATTCACAATCTTGTTCCACTATCATCACCATCCATTAGCAAAACATTTTCATCCAAAACAGAAACTTTATACCTATTAATAATTCTCCATTTCCCCCTTCTCTGGCCCCTGGTTATTGCTAATCTACTCTGTTAATTTGCTCATATAACATAAACCAAGTGTCCATCAATCAATAAATGGATAAACAATTTGTGGCATATCCATACAATGGAATATTAGCCATAAAAGGATGAAGTTCTGATATATGCTATAATATGATGAACCACGAAGACTTCACATTGCGTGAAATAAGCCAGGTGCAAAAGGACCAATATTGTATGTGTCCAAACATAAAAAAGCTAAACTATCCCACAAATGATGGATCAGGCCCCAGGCTCGGAGCTGGGCATTAACTAATGAGCACCTGCACACAACTACACTCAAGAAAGGCACCTCAGAGGGCAGGAAGTAAAGGAGGAAGCCTTCCCTCCGCTTTCAGAGCTTGGGTATCATAGCATGCACACTGGCACCCAGACCACCTTCCAGAACCTTCGTTCCTTAATGCCAGGGGAAGTAAGAACGCATATTGAGTGGATTTTTGTGTGCCTGGCTTTCCGACTGCACACATCAGGACAGTGTAAGACAGGTTTTAAGAGAGGCAGTTGAGAGCGCCTCCGCAGCACCTTCCTCCAGCGAAGCCGGGCGGGCCGCAGCCAGTAAACGAGCCGGTAAACGCAGGTTCACCCCTCGGTCTCCGAAGCGCAGGCACGGCCGCGGGAGCGCACGCACGGCCGCGGGAGCGCAACGCACGGAGCCGGGCGGGACGTGGCAGCTGGATCCGAGCGCTGTGCACTCTCACCACTGCTGCAGCCGGTGCGGTTCTCCTGCAGGCAAGGAGATTCTGCAATCACCAGCCCCACGCTGC
>PVIY010057905.1:0-12662 GCA_004026745.1 Myrmecophaga tridactyla
GTAGCTGGTTGATAAACCAGAAGGCTGGTGTATTAAATCATCAGTCAGTTGATTGCAGCTGTGGCTGATCACATCTGTGAATAACTAAGGGAGTGTCTCCCGCAATGAGAAAATCCAATCCATTAGATTTAAATCCAATCAGTTGGGGACTTCGAAGAAAGAAGAGAGAACTTTCACTCTTCTGCCAGCCAGCCTTTTCCTGGGAATTCATCAATGACCTCTGTCCGACTTGCCAGCCTCACGGCCTGCCCTCATTCCCATGATTGCATGAGACACTTTTATAAAATCTCATATTTACAGATCCCTCCTTTTGGTTCTGTCTCTCTAGAGAACCTTGACTCTTACAAACCCGAAACAGGAGAATGGATCTTGTGCTTTCGCGTTGATCTCAGGACCCCTTCACGTTCTTTAAAATGATCAAGAATCCAAAGAGTTTTGGTTTCTAGTGGGCAGCTCTACTGCTGTTCACTGTGTTAGAAATCAAAAGCGTATTTATTTATCAATTTACTTAAAATGACAAAACCCATGTAATCAACAGGTGCTGATAAATGAATGTGCTCACTTTGTGAAAATTCATCAAGATGTATTTTTCTGCGTCTACAGGTATAAGATGTGTATGACACTCACACGCCCACACATATCCATACACATATATACATATATAAATATAAATATATATACATATAGGAGAGCAAGTGGATGCTCATTTTTTGCAGATACCATACTTGTGATTTCGCCGACTTCATTGAAATTTATTTGTAACCCCCAATCAATACTCTAAAACTTCTGCGGTCGCTTGTGGCTATGCACCGAGCTGCAAAAAATTGAGTCACCCAACAGGCACCTTCCCAGCTGAGGTCACACGTGGCCCTGCTCTGCCTTCTTGTTTCAGCTCTCTTGCTGTAAACAAGTGTCTTTTTTCTTTTTTTTTTTTTGCAGTCTGTTTAGTGCCACGTGCCTCCTATATTTGCGCTTTTCTGTGGGGGGGGGGTTGCAGTTTAAAATGCACCCCTCCCACCCCAAGCATAAGGCCGAAGCTCTCCCCAGTGTCCTGCCTCACAGGGAAAATCCATGTGCTCGATAAGCTTCATTCAAGCCTGAGTTACAGTGCTGTTGGCGTGAGTTCAAAGTTAACAAACTGACTTTACATATATGTGCATATATTTACATTTTTCTTGTGAAATATAACATGCAGAAAAGTGATCAATGTCAAAGTTCAGTTTAGCAAATAGTTAGAGAGCAAATCTTAAAGTATAGTATGGGTCACAGTTCCACAGTTTCATTTATTTCCTTCTAGCTGTTCTAATGCACCAGAGACTAATAAGAAATACCAATATAATGATCCAATAGTCAGAACCCTTTGTTAAACCCTGTCTTCTCTGCTACACCTCTTCCCTCTCCTTTGATCCTTCTCCCAGTCTTCAGGGACATTTGGGCCACGACCATCCTAAATTTTTTGTGTTGGAAAGGGGTGTTGGCCGCATGGAATAAGGGGATGCAACTGGTTGATGCCCTTGGAGGGACTGCTTCCTCTGGGTTTCAGGACTTATCTGGCCATTTGGAGGTTTTAAGTTTCTGAAAAACAAACTTGTGATGATATCTTTTTAAAAGGTGTCTTTAAACAGAAACACGCATAAAACAAGGTTACGTACTGATGGGTTGATGAAAATGTTGTGACCAGAAGACTCACAGGGACATAATGTTATATTTCCCTGGGGAGCAGCGATTCAAAATGTGCTAATTCAGCAATTGTGGTGACTTCATAAACTTGGCTGCAAATCACAACCCCCAAGCCTGTGACACAGAACTCTCCCCTGGTGGCGGGTCCTGGCTCCCGGGTCTCCCCACAGCAGGTTCTGTCCCCCTCCTGGGCTCATTTAGCAAATGCTCTAATCCTCTTAGGCCAGGCCAGCCTCGGCAGAGCAAAGAGAGAATTAGGTAAGATTTTTTTTGGGGGGGTGGGGGTGGGGGGTGGGATATGTGACAGGCTGTATGGGACACACGGCCGGGACATAATACAGCTTCTTCTGGTTATGAGAGAGGGTCTGGAAGGGGATGGCAACAGAGCAAGTCACACACTGAGACCTCAGGAGGAGACCGAGGGACAGAGAGAGGGGACACCGGGGGGCAGAGAGGGTACCCGGAAGCACAGATGACTTTCTCCCCATGCCTGGAAAATGTTCTCCCTTCTTTGATTCTCACTTTTAGTCACCATAGAGCCCAAAGCTCTGCCCACGTTTTTGGAACATCTCTCCTCTCTACAGGGAGCCCTTATTTTCCCCTCCAGAATTATGAATTCTTGGCGTGTGTTTATATGACACGGTGTTGACAGCTCATCTTTACTCTCTCCTCTAGGCCGAGTCTTTGTCTGGGTGGGCGCAGCAGGGGAAGGTAGGGTGAGGATACCTTGGGATGGCCCCGAAGGAGCCCCTCCAGAATTCCTAAGTGTACAGCAGGACAGGCAGCAGTTAGACCTATAGAAGGACTTTCCGGAGCAGAGGAGCAAGTAGCTCTGGTGGGCCGTTAACTTTTTCTTTAGCATCTTGCAAAAACCCTGGAACTCTCCCCAAGAATAACATTCTGCTGATGCCCCAGGAGTTTGTGGATTCCAGGGAGCTTTGCGAACAGGACAGGGGTGGGACATTAAGAGGAACTTCCAGAAACAGAAAGCTGTTTGGGCAGGGTAGGGAACCAGCATTATATTTGAGGATTCCCACATAGCTGGCACGTCCCCTGGGGTTTTCCTGCCCACCCCAGGTTATATCAGAGCCTCTGCACAGCCCCTACCCTTTGAAGCCCTAATGTGACTTGGCTTTTGACATCTTTTCCTGTGCATTTAATACATAGTTCAAGAATGAGTGTAAAGAGAAGGAGGCTGATAGCAAGACCTAGAGACACAGAGAGAAACCTCAAGCGGCTCTCCATCTCTGCAACGTGCTTTTCCAGGCCCCGCCCGCTCCCCTAGGCCTGAGCTCCTCCCGGGGACCTCAGCCTGGGTCCCCCACTGCAGCCCTCACCTGGCGGAGAAAGTGGGGAGGTATCCGGTGGGCGGTGCATCTTGGGGGCCGGGGAGAAAATGGTCAACCACAGTGGGAAGCCTGGATCAGAGCCTGCGGGGCTGGAGGGGAGAGAGGAAATTGAGACCTGGGAGGTAGGAGAGGGAGCCCATTGTATCTGCCTGCGTTAGTCTGGATTGCAAATGAATGGATTAATCTCTTTTTTTAGCACACTTCCATTGACGCCATCCTCATCTCTCCCTTTTTATCCTGGCAGCTTCCAAATCGCAGACCCATCTGATCTGGAAATTTGACTGTCACCCGGGAAGCCCCAGGAGGAGCCCTGAGATCTGCCACCCCCGCTGCCCCGGGGCAGGTTCCTGGAGGACCCACCCTGGAAGAAGGCTGGAGGGGGAGAAAAGAGGGTGGAAGGGCCCCCTGGGGGTGGGAAGGGCAGGGCTTCAGGTCCTCCAGAGGCTGAACTTTTTCTTGTTTTCCTGCTTGTAAATTAAAATAAAATAAAATAAGCAGTAGGAGATAGAGAAAATGAACTCTCCCCAGAATGCCAGGGTAATTAATTGTGCTGGGTCTTTTTGCTAATTTACATATATAGTAGCATATATATTTTTACAAATATATGTCGATGGACATATCCATGCGGGCATATATTTTTTGCATGTGCCTATTAACTGCATCCGTTGTTAGAAATAAACAATATGAGAAAGACATCATTCCTTCGCCCAAAGCTGCAGACTCATTTGATGATTTAACGCCTCATTACTCATCCAATCTGAGCCTATTCCTTAAGTGAGATAAGCCAGACACTAAAGGACAGCTATTGTCTGATTCCACTTTTACGAACTACCTGGAATAGGCAAATTCTTAAAGAGTTAATGCAGATTGGGGATCACCAGGAGCTGAGGGAGAAGGAAATGCATGTGATTGCGTCACTGGCCGGGAGCTACTATTTGGGGGTGATGGCAAAGTTTTTGCTAATAGATGGCGATGAAGAGAGTACAACACTGTGAATGCAATTCATTTCATTGAATTGCACACTTAAAAATGGTTAAAATGGGAAAAAAAAAATTTTTGGGGGGTGGGTTGGGGGCAGTGCACAGTCCGGGAATTGAACCTGGGTGTCCCGTGTGGAAGGTGAACACTCTACCACTGAGCCACCCGGGCAATAGAATTTTATATTTTATATACAGGTTACCACAATAAAAATAAGTACATTACGAAACACGCAGGGATTTTGGGGAAAGAGAAACACACAAAGACCCTGTACTCAGAACTCATGTATTTCAGGAAAAGGAAGACCGAAATGCACCAGGCAAACAAAACAAAATGAGAG
Source organism: Myrmecophaga tridactyla (assembly GCA_004026745.1). NCBI lineage: Eukaryota > Metazoa > Chordata > Mammalia > Pilosa > Myrmecophagidae > Myrmecophaga > Myrmecophaga tridactyla. The sequence goes on from PVIY010057905.1 coordinate 4,348, forward strand.
ATGCGTTTAAAAGAATCAACCCTTAGTGATAGTTCTCACTCATCCCTTTTAATTGTGAATGAGTATGAAGTTGCCACAAATTATTTAGCTCTTCCCTTGTTTGGGAACATGTGGCTCTAATTAACTGACATTTATTTATATACTGAGCCACACTGTACATTTTCACGTATTCACACTACAGGGGATGGGGGGAAGGGATCAATGTTCTCACAGGCTAAATCTCTTCCAGTAAAACCACTGGGTCCACGCGTGCGATGCACATTTTATCTCTCAACAGATGCCACCAGCTCACTCCCCAAAAGTCTCTGATCCACCCACAGCCTGTCCACAGCAAGAGAAAGCCTGGTGCCCCAGCCTGCATCTCACCAAGTCTGGGAGCAATCCCTGGCTTTCTTCTTTGCCAATTCCACGGGTAACATGATGAGCATCGCTTTCATTTATATTTTTTTATGGATATGGAATTCACAGAATTTAAAGTTCACCCATTTTAAAGTTTTTTTTTTTTTTACTTTTAAGATTATATAATATACTATATATACAAAGCAAAGAAAGAAAAAAGCAATAGTTTTCAAAGCACTCTTCGACAAGTAGTTACAGGACAGATCCCAGCGTTGTCATGGGCTACCCTACCATCCTCTCAGATTTTTCCTTCTAGCTGCTCCTGACTATAGGAGGCTAGAAGGCACAAATATTTTTTTATCATCACAATCGATTTTTTTTCTTTTTTGTGAAAAAATAACATATATACAAATAAGCAATAAATTTCCAAGCACAGCACCACAATTAGTTGTAGAACAGATTTCAGAGTTTGACATGGGTTACAATTCCACCATTTTAGGTTTATACTTCTAGCTGCTCTAAGATACTGGAGACGAAAAGAAACATCGATTTAATGATTCAGCCATCACACTCGTTTGTTAAGCCTTACCTTCTTTGTATAACTCCACCATCATCTTTGATCTTTCCATCCCTCTCTTTGTGGGCATTTGGGCTATGTTAAAGTGTTTTTTTCTTTTTTTTTGGTATATTCATTATGTTGTACAACCATCACCTCCGTACAATTCCAGTACATTTTCATCACTCCAAAAAGAAACCCTGATGTATTCGTAGTCATTCCCTACACCCCCTAATGCCAGCCCCAGCAACCCACGATCTGCTTTCTGTCTCTTTGGATTTTGTTTGTTCTGGACATTTCATATCCATGGAATCAAACAATATGGAAATTCTGTGTCTGGCGTCTTCCACTTAGCATCATGTCTTGGAGTCTCATCTATGCTGTAGCATGTATTAGGGCGTCATTCCCTTTATAGCAGCTGAATAATATTCCATTGCGTGCCTAGGGCATACTTGCTTATCCATTCATCGAGTAAAGGACAATTTAGTTGCTTCCACTTTGTGGCTATGATGATTAATGTTTTTAAGAGCATTCATATATTTTATTTATATATATATATTTTTAAATTTGCATATGGGCAGGAGGCACCAGGGATCGAACTCCAGACCTCCAGCACGGCAGGTCGGAGCTCTGCCTGCTGAGCCACGGCAGCCGCCCAATTATTAATATTTTTATAAACTGTTATCGGTGAGCTTGTGCGTCGGTTTATGCCTTTATCGGCCTGAGAAAACCCCGAGGGCAGGGACTTCGCGGGCTTGCCCATCACTGTGTGTTCACAGCTTGTCTGTGAGGTGTAACGACGTGCTCGGTGCAGGGTACAGGATGGATTCTGGTACATTCTACCATAAAAAACTAAGTAGAGTTTAAAATAACGAGGTGTGCATGCTGTATCGCATTTTGAATCCGAATGCCCGTGTCGTGTCCAGCCCCCTGGACTGCGATGTCCCCTCTTTGCCCTCGAGCCCACGAAGGCCATGTCCCAAAGGAGAGGTGGTTAACAAGAATAGATTCAGCCTGCAGGGGTTGTGCTGGAAGGAAGCAGACTCCTGAGGCTCACGTATAAAGCAGAGCCGGTTCATTCACTCACCAGGGGAAGTGACCAGCTGTCCACCTGAACCCCATCAGACCCTTTGTCCCATTTAGGAAAAGAAGCCAAACCACCATCACATGACAAAGGTCATGTATGCGCCTTCCTGTTCCCGGGCGCCTGCAAGAGACCTGCAAGCCCAAGAATGTTCACCCTTAGAGAGACAGACAGACGGACAGATAGGAGGCTGGACGCCTGGAGAGGGGAGCAGAAGGACACAACAAATGTGGCAAAATGTTAAAAGTTGGTAAGTACTGGTATCTGGGGTGGGGGTGGGGAGTGTTGGATTTCTCTGTATGGGTTTTGTATTACTTTTGCAACTGTCCTGTAGGTTTGGAATAACTTCAAAGTAAAAAATTGAGAGAGAGAGAAGGAAAGAAAGGTAGTTCTCCCAGGACAGGAAGGTGCCTGGTGGCTGGGCCCGGGAGGCAGCCAGGGAGCTGGGGAGGGGTGGAAGCTGCCTTGAGTTGAGAGAGCGGAGCCCCAGGACCCGCTGAGGGAAAGGCGTGAGAAACTAGGCAGGTCCTGGAATCAAGGATAACTCCTGAGGTCTGGCCGCAGGTGTGTCCTCTGAGATGGGGACCCTACATGCTCGGGGCCGCAGGATTTGGAATCTGCCTGGGTGAGAAATGCTCGGCCCCTGGGTTTTCCCAGCTCCCAGCACAGGCCAGCGAGGTAGTAGCTGCTCAATAAAGAAAGAATTCACCAACCCTGGGGCAGGGGGAGGGGCGGGGGCTGCAGGGTGTAGCTGGAAGAGGGAGGGTCCCGGCACCAGGACCAGGGTGGGTCAGGGTGGGCACGGTGTGACGGCTGGGACTTAAACCCCAGGCCTTGTGGGCAGAGGCTCAGACGCCGAGGTCAGGCCAGGAGGGCGGATGCAGGAGCCTCAGCATCTCATGGGTGAGTCAGAAGCGGCCTGCCGAGCGTGGTCTGGGAGCCGCCGGGGCCCACGGTGGAGGGGCCGAGGTGGGAGGTCGGGGCGAAGGTCGGGGAGGGCCCCTCTGGGCGCAGAGATGGATTGAAGCCTCGCGGCTTCCTGCGCTGCCAAGTGGGAGGAATCGTGGTTTTCCGAGGAACGAAATGAAATCAGGCGGCGGGGGCCGAGCAGAGGGCTGCGCACAGACGTGCGTGGGCCTGGGAGCACGTGGGGCAGCAGGCTGAGGTCTCAGCAGCCCTCGGCTGTGACCCTGAAACAACAGAGGGGCCTCTGTCACCCCACTTCAAAGATGTGGACACGGAGGCCCAGACAGAGCCAAGGTCTCGGGGCGGGAACGTGCAGAGCCGGGGTCGCCCTTGCCCCGGGCCTGATTGCAAGGGCACCGCGGGGAGGGGGAGGAGGGGTCCCTGGGTGGCGGGTGGGGTGGGGCGCTGCCTGCAGGGCCCTTCTGACCTCGTTATCCTGCCCCAGAGCCCTCGGCATCCTCAGGCCCCCTGCGGAGGCGGCGGCAGGAACGCACGGTCTACAGCAGGCAGGAGCAGCAGGAGCTGGAGAGCCATTTTGCCAACTGCAAGTACCCAGCCTACGAGGAGCGCAAGGCCCTGGCGGTCAGGCTTCACCTGAACCAGCGTCAAGTGCAGGTCTGGCCTGCCCCCCGCCCCCCACGAGCCCGGGTCCTTCCTTCCCAGGCGCCCAGCCGTGGGCCCGCGGCCGCCTGTGCCCCCCACCCCACCCCCTGCTGCAGGCGGGGAGCTCCGAGGCCCGGGGGACCGAGGACTCGCCCCGGGCGGGCGGCCTGGGAACCGGGCCCGAGTTCCCCCAAGTCCGCGTCAGCGCTGGGCGGCCACGAACCCGGCCAGGCGGTGGGCCCGGCGGGGTCACCCTGGCCCCAGGGCTCCCCTCCCAGCCTGGGGCCCCTATGGGGCGGAGGCCCCCCTGGGCTCCTCAGCTCCTGGGTGCCCAGGCCCTGCCCCTCCTGCACGCGCCCTTCCCCCGCGCCCCCTCGGCCCTCTGAACCGCAGGGTCCCTCTAACTGGGGCTGGGGGCGGAGGGGAGCCTGGGGGTGGTGTCCGGCGCGGCAGGCGCTTCCTTCCCGCGCCTCCCACGGGAGAGCCCCCCATTCCCGGGCCGCGGCGGGGGCGCCAGGCCCCTCCCTTTGCACAGCGCCTCACGCCGCCTCTGTTCCCCCTCCAGGTGTGGTTCAAGAACCGCCGCGCCAAACACTCCCGACAGATGCGGCTGGAGCAGCAGGGGCAGCGACCACCTGGGCAGCTGGGCGGGCGGCCGGGAGCCCCGGGCACACCCGGCTCCTATGCTGGGGGGCCTGCCCCTGCCCCTGCGGGTCCCGAATTTCCCGGGGGGGCAGGTGTCCGCAGCCCCCCTCCGCCCAACCCCTCGGGGATCTTTGCACCAGCAGCACCCGGTGTCTCCAGCCAGAGCCCCGCCTGGGGGACCCCGCAGAGCGCTCCACCTGCGCCCGGCCCCTCCTGGGCTCAGGACCCCTACGACTCGGGCTCGTCGCCAGACCCTGAGCTCTTCCCCGACTTCACAGAGCTCCTCGAACCCCTAACCCCCTACGCGGAGTTCTCCCCCATCCCCACGGCCTCTGGATACCAAGGGGCTTCTGGCTTTGTGCAGGAAAGGGTCTGTGCACCAAGACATCACTGAATTTGTAGGGGGGTCGTGCCTGCAATGTCCTGCAGGGGCGTGGGGACCCCCGGGGACAAGGGGACAGGCCCCTCTGGCTGCCCCCCACTGCATTGCCCGGCACTGGGGGTGGTGGGTTTTATCGTTAGCCTCTCTTGCACAGCCTGAATGGGGCACCATTTACTGTCCAACTGGCTTGCTTCTCCTCTCGCCATTTGCCCGCTGGCTGAACAGTGCTGCCAAGAGCTGTGGAAAAGGCAGTGACCCGTCTGCAACCACAGTGCTCCTGCTGGCCAGCGTCCTTGCGGACACTTAGGATTGTGACACTTTCTAACGTCTGTGATCTGCTGGCCTGGGTCTTCGTCGTGGTTTCCAGTGCATTTCCCTGATGATAGTAGGTTGAGCATTTCTCACGGGTTAATCCGGCCTTCATGTAACGTGTCTGTATATTTAGGTGTTTTTGCCCATTTTCTGATTGATTGGATTCTTTACATATCTTCATGAATTTTTCACATCAGATTCATCAATTAATATGTTGCACTTTTCCCATTTTGTGGCTTGCCTTTTTTTTTTTTTGGTGCCCTTTGGTCAAGCTAGTCCACAAGTTTCCAGGGGCTTGGGGTGGAGGTAGAAATGGGCAGTTAATATTAATTACTGCAGAGTGTCTGTTTCGGGTGATCGAAAAGTTTTTGTATTGGATGGTGGTGATGGTAACACATTGTGAATATCATAGTATTGAATTATAATATCTAATGTTTTTACAGAAATTTTAAGTGGGCACGTATATTAAGAATAAATGTTTTTAAAAAAGAAAGATGACCAGCATATACATTTATATTAAAAACCTCATAGCATAAAACTACAACAAGTGAGTAATGGATAATATTTATTTTTTTACTCTTTGGGCTTGCTAATAATTTTGTGGTTGAATTTTAATGCTGTCTATTTCCCTACTTCTTTTTCTGTGCATCATAAAAAAAATCCAGCTATTGGCAGACTGATGCTTTAGTGAAATGCAAAAAAGTAATATAAAAGTGATATTCCAAATGCAAATGGAGTTGAAAACTACCCTGCTAAACCATTACAGAAATTCTTATGCATTATGACCTAGTGACAAAAAATTTGCAGGGTAGTTGGGAGAAGCACAGTTTGAGCAATGGTCTAGAGCTTTCTTTTCTCTTTTACTCCTTGGTCTAACCTGTCTTGTGTAAGAAAGCCTGCACAACCAAATCCCAAGGGTTTGTGAAGGTACTTCTTCCTTATTTTCAGTGTAAAGCTTTACTTTTACCTTCACATTTAGGTATTGGATATGCCTGGCTGTTGGATGTGGTGTGAAATCGGGATTCAATTTCATTTTCTTCATGAATATGAAATTGTCCTCTGAATATCAAATGAAGAGGTAGTCCGTCCATTCCTCACTACTTCTCAGGGTCCATTAATGTACCACGTGTTCCTGAGTTGTACCCATAATCTCTCTACTTCCTTGGACCAACAATTTGCTGACTTAATTACAACAGAACGAAAATAAGTCAAGATATGTAGGAAGGCACATCTTCCCTCCTGGTTTGTAAAGAATTTGTCAGCTTCTCTTGGCTCGTTCATAAAGTTTTAAAAGGAGTTTGTGAATTTCCCCCAAGGAACCTGTTGGCATTTCAGTTGGGATTTGTTAAATCCATATATGTTTCAGGTGAGGAATTAACAACTTTACGGTATTGAATTTTCCAAACTAGCGATATTATTTACCTCTCCATTCATTTGGTCTTTTATAAGAACTCTCTGTAAAGCATTATTATTTAACCACAGAGGTCTCGCTTTATCTTAGGTTCTTCCTTATTAATGCCTGGGGTTTTAAATGGTATTTTTTCATTCTTTTTTCTCTTTCTGTTTGTCTTCCATATAGGATTCAGTTGATATATTTGTTTTCTATCCAGGAACCTAGCTCTATGCTTTTTAATTCTAATAACTTACCTGATCATTCTCTTGGACTTCACAGTTTGAAAATCAAAAATGTTTGTGGCCATTCTGTAAATACTGCTCCCTATAAAGCATGCACCCTTACTTTGGTATTCTCTCATCCCTTTCCCTCCTCACGCCAGTGCCCCTAGGTGCTTCCCTCACCCCTTTTCTGCTTTTCTCTGTCTCCCCCTTTTCTGTTTACTCTGCTGCTCCCTGGACCCTGTGTCTCCCCACACCTGTCCTGGATCTTATTTGGTAAATGCTCTAATCCTCTTAGGCCAGGCCAGGCTCAGCAGAGCAGAGACAGAATTAGATGATATTTGGGGGGAAGACAGGGGACATGTGACAGGCTGTGTGTATGCAGGACTCACTACCAGGAGATAACAAAAGCCCTTCCTACTTATGAGACAGGTTCTGGTAGGAGATGGAAATGGGAAAACACACTGAGACCCATCCCCATCAATCCTTCCCATTGTGTGTGTGCATCCAATCTAGGAGAGGGAGCTGAGACGGAGGGAGTCCTGTGCCCAAGGTGGTGGCAGGGAGGGGAATGGCTCAACGAGACTGAGAGACTCAGAATCACACCCTGGAAAAAGGGTGGTGCCCCCGGGGCCCTCCAGGCACCCAAGAGCCATCAGTGAATAGAAAATGGATTAATTTATTAACGAATGGAGGCTGATTTGCTATTTGCCGTGATTAGCTGAATAGGACATAAATGGATTAAGTAGAACAGGATTCCTTCCTCCCTTATCTTCTCACTTCCATTTCCCCTTTTCACACAAGCAGTCCCAGGGTCACCCCCCTTCCCCATGCTGAATCTCGAAATCTTCACCAGCCAAGCAAGAAGCTTTCCTAGACTCTGTCCACTGCTCCTTACAATCCCAAGCTGTGTTCTAACCGTCCCCAGGGGAAGGGTGGCGACTTCCTAAACGCAGCTCTCAAGTTTCCCCACACGCATGGCCCCCAGGGTAGTGCTTGAGCAAGAATTTCTCTCTGTTCTGCTTGTAGGAAAGAAAAGGCATCAGATTTTTGTGCCCTCGATCAGATTGCCAATGGTTATCACTGTTGATCCATGGGGATCCGTGGTGATCCATCTTTGGTGGATTCCATGGCGAGCCTTAGAGATCCATTGCTATCCATGGCATCGATGGTAAAGATATGACGCAGTGTGCGTTTTTACTCTGGGGAAAGTTACGTTTTAGATTGAGCCACAGGGTACGTTTGAGAAGAACTCGGAGGACGTAGGATAAATAATTCCTCGCTTCTACTGCTAACGAGTAGGTAGTTAAGTTCAAGCGTAGTTCTTTTTTGGGTGTCCTGGTGTGGAGATGGGGCAGTGTGGATAGAAATGCCTGTTTTGTAAGGATTGGAGAGAGGGGAGGAAGTCAGGCTGGGAATGAGAGGCCCATTTTCTAAAAGGCATAGATAGGGCCTCTGAACCAACAGACAGATGAAACCTATTTTTAGATATTCGGGGACCAGGGGGATACATTCAGATCTATAGGCACCGGCCATCCCGATTTCCAGAAGGAACAAAGTGTGGAAAGATGATGCAAAAGATGAGACCGCTGTCCTGGGGTCTGCAGGGGCAGGCAGACTCAAGATCACAGTTTCTATTTGTAGCATCCGGGGCTCCATTTCATCATGGAATGAGAAGATTGGAATCAGAGAAAACAGAAGAGTGGTGACATATTCTGGCAGGAACAAATCGAGTCTAAGAGCAATGCAGAGGCTGAGACACTGAGTTGGCCAGCTGCGACCTAGGTGCCCTCAGACACCGAGTGGGCCAGCTG
>PVIY010057906.1:0-12682 GCA_004026745.1 Myrmecophaga tridactyla
GGAATTACCCCATATGAAATCATGTTTGGATGACCACCTCCACTAATCCCTAAATTGGGGGGAGAAAAAATAACTGAATTAAATAACCATTCTCTTCTAAAATCATTACAGGCCCTGCAGTCTGCTACCCAGCAAACTCGGGAACTGGTGAAGGCAGCCCATCCGGGACCAACAAATCCTGCCCCTAACAAAGATCTATTTCAGGTGCAGCCCGGAGACGTAGTCTGGATAAAGCAGCTTCAGCCAGCCGCCTTGGAGGCCCGGTGGACAGGACCCCTGCCAGTGATCCTCTCAACTCCAACGGCAGTGAAAGTTGTGGGAAAATGGCACTGGATTCATCACACCCAAATAAAAAAGGCTGCCCCAGACCAGATCCCTGAAAAATGGATCATCCAGTAAACTGAGGATCCCCTAAAGATAAGACTCTCAAAAAATCCCTGTGGGTCCTCCTGATAAGCCTGGCAGGGGTCGCGGATAAAAGCCCTCACCAGGTTATGAACTGTACCTGGGAACTCACTAGAATGGTGGATGGGATCCTGGTCACTAAAACTACCAATCTGTCCCAACCGACTTTCCAATTTGACCTCTGCCAATTGTTTGGGAATCAATGGAACTCTAACCAGGGATATGGATGGGAAGGGCCAACTATAACCCAGGAGAACAGTTGGGGAGGGCCAGTTATAATTCAAAAATATGGATGTGGCACCCTTCCCCAAGAACGGAGCTTACAGCATACTGACCATTATGCCTGTCCCGAGGAGGGAAGTCTGGAGTGTCAAGGGGCAGACGAGTACCATTCGCCAAATGGGGTTGTGAAACACTCGCAAAATGGACTGACCGAGACCCGTTCATAACCTTAACAAGGGCACCGACCCCCAATCCCGACAGTTGCACCCCAGGCGCCTGTAATCCAGTTATTATTACAATCCATTCCTGGCATACCCAAGTCTGGGACAGTGGGAAAACTTGGGGATTTAGATTGTATGTCATGGGTTATGGCCCCAGTGTCAGTTTCACAATTCAGAGGTTCCTTCCCCACATACCAGAAAACCCCATAGGACCTAATCGGGCACTCAACCTCGGCATAAAACCGGTACAGCCCCCCAGACCCAGAGCCCCACCTCTGGCAGGCTCAAGCACAAAGGCTTATGCTACCCCAAACTCCCAAATGAACTCCTCTCCCTCCCCTAGAAACCCCCCTGCTCGACATGTTAAACTCAGTTTTCTAATTCATAAATCAAACCAATCCACTTATTACTGAAGATTGTTGGCTTTGCTTAAATCCTGAACCCCCTTATTACATAGGAATAGGAGCTAATATTTCTCTAGGCCGCGCAGAAACTCATATCAGAAACCTCTCAGTACAAGAGACACAAAGACAACACCTGTGCAAATGGGGACAGGAACCAAAACTCACCCTGGGAGATCTCCAAGGACAGGGAACCTGCATCTACTCCGAGGATTTTGATCTAGCTAAATCCCCCTATAATAACTCTTGCGGACTCCTCATCACTAGAGGACATTTTAACTTCAACCCCGAGTGGATGGGACCGCCTCCTTATAGCCCCTGACAGTACTTGGTTTGCTTGCACATCTGGTATCACCCCCTGTACAACTCCCCCAATTATGGCCGTCGAGAGGGAGTTTTGTGTTTTAGTTCATATTATCCCGCAAGTGTATTATTATTCTGGGGAAGGAGGTAGGGAACATTTAAAAATCACTCACCGAACCAAGCGAACCCCAATTTTGGTGCCCCTCCTTATTGGACTGGGCATCGCAGGATCAACTGCAGTGGGAACTTCAGCCCTCATCACTGGGGACCAAAATTTTAAAACCCTGAGCCAGCAAGTTGATCTGGATCTCAGTGAATTAGAAAGCTCCGTAAGTCACTTAGAAAATTCCCTGGATTCACTAGCCCAGGTCATCTTTCAAAATCGCAGGGGCTTAGACCTCCTATTTCTAAAACAAGAAGGATTATGCATGGCTCTCAGGGAAGCCTGCTGCTTCTATGCCAGCCACTCAGGAATAGTTAAAAATAGTCTATCCCTAATCCATAGCAGGTTATAAGAGTGGGAGGAATGCCGAAAAACTGAAACCAACTGGTATGAAAACTTATTTTCCTGGTCCCCATGGCTGACCATGCTCTTGTCCGCCGTAGCAGGGCCCCTAATTCTCATATTATTAAGCTCAATGTTTGGACCCTGTATAGTCAACTGTCTAATCTCATACGTGCAAAAAAATATATATATACAAACTGTTAAATTATTAGTCCTGCAAACCCAATATCAACAGACTTGTAATCAAAATGAAGAAACAATGATTTGATTCTCTCATAAAACCAGTGGGGAATGTGGAGGGTCAGGAGCAAGAAATCAGGCCCAAGCAGGAAAAATCCCCAAAGATCTGGGGCAAAAAGTCCCCGAGAGTTAAACAATAACCGTTGTCAGGAAACTGAAAGAACGGCATTTTTCTGCTTCTGTGATTAAGCTTGCTTGCGTGCAACTGCAAACCAGGATGTGGTTTTAGCCTTTATAAGCTCACCTTGAAAACCTCTGGGGGCTGCTCTCTGAATCTTCCTTCTTGGAGGTTTCTGAGGTAGCCGCTGGCCAGCTAATAAAGACTCCAGATTGGCTTGCAGCTTTGAATTGTGTGGTCTCTCTTTCGGTGCACCCCACAACAGGGTTTTCCCTAATTTTGGTGGAGGATATCTTAAGGTTATGTGGCAAATTGATTTTTCACTAGCTTTGAATAACAGTTTAAAATTCTATTGTGGGTGTGACATTGCACCACTGTCTTCCAGAATTACTGTTGAGACATCTGGATTTTTTTTTTTTCATGGGCAGGCACCAGGAATCAAACCCGGGTCCCCGGCATGGCAGGCGAGAACTTTGCCTGCTGAGCCACCGTGGCCCACCCTAGATTCATTTTAATGCTGGTCTTTGCATTGAAGCAGAATCTTCTCTTTGTCCTCAGCATCCTGGGATTTTGTGATGATATACTTGGCAAACCAGCAACTCATGTTCTTTAGTACTGGGAAATGTTCTTGAGTTTAATTAAAGATATTTGTCTGAGCTCTCTCTATTTGCTTTTTCTGGACCTCCTGTTATTTGGTTTCCTGGATGGTCTATAGAATTTTCCCTTTGCTTTAATTTTTGAGAAATTTCCTCAAATTTATCTTCCAACCCTTTATTGAGTTTTCCATACCTGCTTTCATATTTTTACTCCCAAGAGCTGTCTTTTGTTCTCCAAATGTCCTCATTTTTGTAGCACATTTTTTAAAACCTTTTTTTTTTTATTGAATTGTATAACATATACAAAGCACTCTTTGAAAAGTGGTTACAGGACAGATCCCAGAGTTTGTCATGGACTACCATACAATCCACTCAGATTTTTCCTTCTAGCTGCTCCAGAATATTGGAAGCTAGAGGGCTTAAATACTTTATCACCACAGTCGACTTTTTTTCCTTTCTTTTTGTGAAAAAATAACATATATACAAAAAAAGCAATAAATTTCCAAGCACAGCACCACACTTAGTTGTAGAACATATTTCAGTGTTTGGTATGGGTTACAGTTCCACAATTTTAGGTTTTTACTTCTAGCTGCTCTCAGATACTGGAGACTAAAATAGATAACAATTTAATGATTCAGCAATCATACTCATCGTTAAATCCTACCTTCTCTGTATAACTCCACCATCACCTTTGATCTTTCTATTCCTGTGTTTAGGGGGTTTTTAGGCTATGGCCAATCTTGTAGCATATTTTATTTCTCTGAGGATATTAAGAATAGTTTTTGTTGTTGTTTTTGTCATGTTGAACTTTCCTTCTCTCCAGCTTTTGTTTTCCCTAGTTGCATTTTCAGCATGTTTTCATCTCTGCCTTCTGTAATTGAGGTAATATGTGGTTGTCTCCTCCTATTTAAAAGTGCGGAAATCAAAAGCTGACAAGTTCTGATTCGTGGGTGGGTTTGGTTAACTCTGGGCATCAGCGTAGGGTAATCTGGGAAACCCTAATGTCAGTACCTTTACGGCACCTCTTCAGCTGGTCAGATTTCCTAGAGAACACTTTTCCAGGCTTTTTCCTGGTGGGCTAAGGTGTGGCCCAGAGTTCTGGTAGCTGAGGAAAGAGGTCTGAGATGAATACTTAATCCTTGTTCTCAGGTTCCTGGCACATCCTAGCCCAGAGAAGCTGTGTTTTACCCTCATCAGAGGAAAGAAATCTCTAGTTGCTCGGAGGTGGGGGAAAGGCAATCTTGGCTTTGAGGAGTGGAAGATGGGGAGCTATGTTCTTTGGAGACAGCTTCTACCCAAATCTCAAAAAGTGCTCAGTTGAATGGGGAAAGGGAACAGAGGTGTAAGGAAGTTATCATAATGCTCTCTCACAGATGCTTAAAATAATATGGATACCCAGAAGGAGGAATTGATACTTGTCTGGAACAGCAGGAGGATTTCTGAGAAAAAAACCAAAAGGGCAGATTTTTGAGGGGTGAATGGAGTTTACCCCCTTGAAGAGGAGGAAAGAAGGGCCTTCTCTGTAAAGCACAGAGGCAAAGAAGTGCTGGAAGTATTGAGATCCAGGGCAGGGAGCACCAAGTGGGAGCCGCCCTTTCCCCGAGACCATCTGCACCTTTGATCATTCCTTCTGATTTTTGACTCACATCTGAGGACCTGGCTGGCCCTGTGCATTGGCTTTCCCTTACTAGTTTGCCTTGTTACTGTGAAAATGCCCCTTGGGCTCAACTACAGGGCCTGTGTTTTCCTATGACAGATCACCCCACCCTGCTACCTGCCTGCAGAGTTTGGCCTCACCCAGCACCCATGCTGCTTACCTCTGGTATGACTCACCTTGACTCCCAGTTTTCCCTCCGGGGCATGTCCTAAAGCCACCACCACCTTCCCCCCACACACATTCCTCTCCCTCCACCTCCTTGAACAACGCCCAGTTAAATTTTAATTTCAAATTATCACTTAACTTCTGGGCATCGCAACTGCCTTCTTGATAAAAGGATAATAATAATATTTATGTCACAGTTGTTAAGAGGGATAAATGTTAATTTAATATTTGTAAAGCCCTCAGAAAAGTGCCTGGCACATGTTAGTTAAGTAAAACCAGCAGTGTTAGCTGAGGGAGTAAGCACAACCAGAAGGGAGAATGTCGCCTCCAGAGACGGAGAGGAGGAGGTCAGGAGATCCCCCACCGACACCCCTCTCCCATCAAGCACAAGTTCTCCAGTTCAGGGGCCATTGCTCATGACAAATAATGCACTGGATCTCAATGTTTCAATTTTTTGAGCAAGCCACTGCCTTCAATGTTAATTCACAAATTGTATCCTTAAAGAGTGTATTTCCCATCTCAGAAATATATTTAATTTCTCTGGAACTAATAAGGGTAGCATGAGTCAGTGGGATTCCATTTCTCTTTTTAGGAATTTCCTAAAAATAAAATCATGTTTTAACCACTTCACTGTGAAATGTACTGCTACCCAAGAAGGGCACAGTTTACACAGGCCACGGGGCTGAAGAGGCAGTGTAATGGTTGACTTTAGGTGTCAGCTTGGCTAGGCTGTTTAGCAAGCATTGCAAGGCTGTGGAGGATTTTGTAGATGGGGCTAACGTCTACAATCAGTTGACCTTAAGTAAAGGAGATGACCCTCCATGCAATCAGTTGGAGGTTTTAGCAGCAAAAACTGAGGGTTGCAGAGATCAGAAGAAATTCTACCTCAACTTCTACTGTTTCCAGCCTGTCAGTGCCACCCATGGAATTCAGACTCAAGACTTCATCACTTTTAGCAGGATTTCCAGCCCACAGCCTGCACTACAGAATTTGGACTTGCCAGCCCCCACAATCACGTCGGCCAATTCCTTATATACACACACACATTTGTACATATATTCTGTACGTTGGTTCTGTTTCTTTGGAGACTTGTGACTGATAGAGGTAGGGAGCTCCCTTTTAACACTCAAACAAAGCAAGTCTCTGTAGGTGCTGAGGTGTGTGAGCACAGATAATGAACAACCACGACATTTGTGTAATTATGCTTGTGTAGCATCTTAGGCTGTCACTAAAGCAAACATAAACAATAGCTAATTACAACTACAAATAGGTGTGGTCTGGTTCTCTTAAGGAGCTCATCAAGATCTCCTTAAGAAACTGATAAATCATTCTATCTGAGAGAGTTCCCTAGGAGAACAGAAAGCTGGGCTACTTGCTTTATCTGTTTCCCAAGTCTAACCAAAGCACAGTCAGAAAACTCTTTGTTTTCATTTAATACAGTTGAGGCAGAATCACACACTTTGTAAGAATAGTTTGTGTTAGCTATTTGTGGAATTGCTTACTTTTTGTTCTCAGTATTTAATGGCCCAGTTTCCCCCACCCCCCAAAAAAGCCTAGATTTCAAACCCTAAGAATCAAAATGGAAAAAAAAAAAAAAGCAGTACACTATTTGATCTCAAATCTACTTTTTCCTAAGGTAATTATCTTTCCTCTTTTCCCTATTTCATGGTCGATAGCTTCCAATGGGTCCCTCATTTCCTGATTTCCAGGAGTTGTTCTCCATCTTGTTTTGTTCCAGACCATGCAAAGGATGCTAGTTCAAACTTGCTAGATTTCCTGGGCAAGTGAAATTTGGTCTCAATAGCCTGTTCAAAAGCTTCTTTGTCAAAAATATAGACAGGCATTTGGGGACCCAGTGGTCTGCCAGCATGATTCAACCACTTCTCATGAGTCTTTGAAGGTACGCTCATATGAAATTTTTCCCACAAAGGGCAAAATGGTTTTACAGAAGACTACCTATTAAAAATCATGACAATGAAAGTTGAAAATACAAAATTCCAAAGAGCCATTCTTTCAAGAACAGATAACATGGGATGTTTTAAATTTCCAAACATGGGACTTTTTTTTCCAAGGCGGCAATAGAGAAATCTCATGAAATGCTGCAGGTTGAAGACTTGTAGGCTGAAAGTCAAGTAGAAACTGACTTAGCCAAACAATTTGTGCCACACAACCCTAGAAAGACTCTAAGAAAATGCCATTGTGCATGAACCTACTGCTGTTCTTTGACTAAGCTTTTACTAGGGGTTACTTGGGTGGGTGGTTGATGAAGACATCGAGAAGTGATAAAGTGCCCCTATGCCTCTCTCGGAGCTGTCTCTGTACAATGCCTCATTTGGTTTTGGCTGCACCCCATTCTCCTGCCCCTCCACTATCTGCTTGCTTGCCTGCTCAGACACCAGAGCTAGGCAGGAGACAAGTCTGTAGCCACTTACATCCAAAACTCCAAAGTCTTTGTCCCTAAACCAGAAACTTGTTACAAACAAGTCTAAAAGCAAATAAAAGTCATCTTAGTCTTCAACATTTATTAATACGGCATACGTGCCATGGAGAAGAAAAATAACCAAACTGAATGTATGGGAATTCTTTGTACACTCAGCAAGATCTTGCCAGGGTCCCCATCTCCTGACTGCCTTCAACTCGCACTTGCTCTATCCCCAGAGGGAAGCAGCTCAGTTCCCCAGGCTAGCTAGTAAACCATGAAATCCTCATCCAGGGACATTGTTCAATTGGTTTCTCAACTAGTGGTCAAGCTCCACACATAGGAATTTTTTCTGGCTTCCCAAACAAGCAGAGTACCAGCAATGAGCAGAGTCACACAGAGGCTCCCCCTGTCCCCAGTGCATGGGCCAGACTGCTGACACCCCATCTGAATGGGCAGTAAAAACAGCTTGGTCTCTTGGGGAACAACTGCATATTCCAGGGTATTTGGATACAAGGAATCCTACAATCCTATGCCAAGAAATTTCGAGTTTCCTCGGCACCAAGATTCCAATTCCAAACTTTTGCTTGTATATCCTGACCCCTGCCTTTCTCTTCAATCTCACTATGTTACTCGTGTTCCAGCTCCATTGTTCTTCTTTCAGAACCATGTCCTTCTGAACCATAGGACATTCCAATTATTTGTCTTTCTCTGCACAGCCCATCCAATTCTTCCCTCCTCTGTCAACCCAACCCCAACTTTGAGTGGTTGCCTCCTGCTCAACCTCATTTTCAGCTTACATATCAATTCCAGACATGGCTGTCAATGTTTGCAATGCTTACCCCTCTTTCTTTAAAATTCTCTTCCTATGAATTGTTAAGTCTATTCATGATGCCATACCTAACATCTCTTTGTTGCACATGCTTTCTCCAATTCAGCTTTATTAAGAACTTATTTGAGTGACAAAATTTAACGTAAGCTAGCTAATTTGTTATATACCCCTTTTGTCAAACTTACAATTGTTTGAGGCAACTATAGAAAGCCATGAGAAATGTAAGATATGTCCTTTTCAGCAGTTATCTTTTAATAGCCATGGCCTTTAGTGCTGATGTCATACTTTAATTCAGAAGTCAACATAAAAATTTAATACGTATTATAAGCTGAAAAATGTTAGTGAAATAGGAGTGTGGATTTGCCTTTCCAAACATGTTTCCAAAAGACTGCTTTATTTTAAAACACACAGAGTTGGACACAAAGGCCTTTTAACCATTGTGGTGGGGAAGATTACACTGATTGCTTAAACCGATCATCCTTTCCTCTCTACTGAGTCCACCGTTCCTCAAAGTCTTCTGCAGCAGGAGAAGATGTGCACTTTTCCTTTACTTCCCTGTATGCTACATTAGAGTGCTTTGATGATGATAATTATATGACCAAAGTTTTCATAACTGCTTGGGGATTATTAAAGTTTTGCAGCCACTGGTTTTCCTACTGGTCTCTTGCAACCTAAGGTTAAAAAAAGAGAGAGACAGACTTCATGAAATGATGAAGCGAGACTGATCTTATCTTTCCTCATACAATTGTTTCTGAAGCCACTGACAAAAGATAACACCCAACAATTCTCCACTGCTTTACAAGTTGACAGGATATCAATGTAGACATAATTCTCCCTTTGCAGAACAAGAAACACAGTTTCAAAGAGGTAATGGATTTGCCCAACATCCCACAGCCAATAATAGAAGCCAGTTGAACCCAGCCATGTTTTCTGAACTTCATGTGTCATATATTTATGCCCATATATTTGCTTCCCCATGGTTAAGAAATCAATTCTATCCCTCCCACATAATGAGTTTTTTAGGTTTTAGTTATGCACTTCTCACCAAATAAGAAATCTATACTTTCAAGGTTACATATTCTGAGATTTCAGACATGAGGCTGTGGTTTCTACTTACATATTTTCTTCAACAAGTTATAGTATTTTTACTTTCCCTATCTTATTTCAACTATTCTTTTGCCCTTTTAACCTTCTGCTTCATCCATTCTCCTGTAATCATAGGTCCCATCATTTTTCCCAAATCACAAGAGACATCAATCTAAAGCTCTTCTTCCCTGCCCAATATGTAGATTTGACAAACATACTGAATTAAACTTAGGAACAAAAACATTACACTCAGTGATATAACGTGTTCTAGTTTGCTAGCTGTCAGAATGCAATATATCAGAAACAGAATGGCTTTTAAAAAGGGGAATTTAATAAGTTGCTAGTTTACAGTTAGTTCTAAGGCCGAGAAAATGTCCATAGAAGTCTATAAAAATATCCAATCAAAGGCATCCAGGGAAAGATACCTTGATTCAAGAAGGCCGATGAAGTTCAGGGGTTTCTCTCTCAAGTGGAAGGGCACATGGCAAACACAGTCAGAGTTTGTCTCTCATCTGGAAGGGCACATGGTGAACACGGTCAGGGTTCCTCTCTCATCTGGAAAGGCATGTGGTGAACACGGTGTCATCTGCCAGCTTCTTTTCCTGGCTTCCTGTTTCATGAAGCTCCCCGGGAGGCATTTTCCTTCTTCATCTCCAAAGGTTGCTGGCTGATGGACTCTGCTTCTTGTGGCTACATTGTTCTGCTCTGTTCTCTTTGAATCTTTCTTTCTCCAAAATGTTTCCTCTTTTATAGGACTCCAGAAACTAATCAAGACCCACCCGAATGGGTTGAGACACGCCTCCAGCTAACCCAGCTTAACAACCACTCTTGATTAAATCACACCTCCAGGGAGATGATCTAATTACAGTTTCAGGCGTTTAATACTGAATAGGGCTTAGAGGAAAAGGCTGCCTTTACAAAATGGGATTAGGATTAAAACATGGCTTTTCTAGGGTACATACATCATTTCAAACCAGCACATTCCACCCTCTGGACCCTAAAAAATACATGTTTTCCCCATATACATAAAACATTAATTCCATCACAATATCAGAAAACTATGCAGCATTTCAGTAATAATCAAATGTAATAAAAGGTTAAAACTAGTACAAAGTATCATCGGAGTTAGGTACAAGCATGTCTATGCTCAGGCAAATTCTCCTCTGTCTCTGGACCTTTGAAAACTCATAACAAGTTATTTGCTGCCAACATACAAAGGAGGAATAGTCATGGGATACATATACACATTTTCATAGGGAGGAAAGAAAGAACACAGGGGTCACCGGACCCATACAGTTTCAAAAACCTGCAGGGCAAAGTCCTTTAGATTTCAAAGTCTGAGAGTTATTCATCTTCGGGGCTTTAGAAAGCGACAGTCCCACCCTTTCCAAGGGCCTGTGCAGAGCCCTGCCTCTCTTTGAATGCAACCTTGGGGGATACTGGGGAGACCACCTTTTTCTCGGCTCCACCCTCTCCAAGCATGGGGACTGCACCCAAGCTCTCTGCCATCTCTGGGGCACATGCTCAACTCCTCCATGTGGTGTCAGCCAGGCTCTCCCCAAACACCAAGGAATGTGCTTCACCCTCTCCAAGGCTTGAGGCGGCATGACTCTTCTACTGCAACAAGGTGGAAGGCCCATCCTCTGCCTTTGAGGCAAACTCAGCCTCTTCATGGTCTTGCATGGGTCCACTCTCCTGGCCCAAAGCTTCTTCTGGCACTCTGCCTATTATTGATTTCCAACTTCATTCCTTTATGATCTGCGAAAGTGCTTTGTATGATTTCAATCTTTTAAAAATTTGTTGAGACTTGCTTTGTGACCCATCATATGGTCTATCTTTGAGAATGACCCATGAGCACTTGAGAAAAAGGTGTATCCTGCTGTTGTGGGGTGTAATGTTCTATAAATGTCTATTAAGTCTGGCTCATTTATCGTAATATTCAAATTCTGTTTCTTTATTGATCCTCTGTCTAGATGTTCTGTTCATTGATGAGAGTGGGGAATTGAAGTCTCCAACTATTATGGTAGATGTGTTTATTTCTCTTTTCAGTGTTTGCCACATGTATTTTGGAGCATTCCGGTTCGGTGCATAAATATTTATGATTGTTATGTCTTCATGCTGAATTGTTCCTTTTATTAGTACATAGTATCCTTCTTTGTCTCTTTTAACTATTTTACATTTGAAGTCCAATTTGTTGGATATTAGTATAGCTACTCCTGCTCTTTTCTGATTGTTATTTGCATGAAATATCTTTTCCCAACCTTTCACTTTCAACCTATGTTTATCTTTGGGTCTAAGATGTGTTTCCTGTAGACAGCATATAGATGGGTCCTGATTTTTAATCCATTCTGACAATCTATGCCTTTTGATTGGGGATTTCAATCCATTAACACTTAGTGTTATTACTGTACAGGTAGTACTTTCTTCTACCATTTTGCCTTTTGGATTTTATATGTCATATCTAATTTTCCTTCTTTTTACCTTTACTCATAGTCTTCCTTTCTAAACTCTTCTCCACACCTCTCTCTTCTGTCTTTTCGTATCTGTCTCTAGTGCTCCCTTTAGTATTTCTTGCAGAGCTGGTCTCTTGGTCACAAATTCTATCAGTGATTTTTTTGTCTGAAAATGTTTTAATTTCTCCCTCATTTTTGAAGAACAATTTTGCTGGATATAGAATTCTTGGTTGGCAGTTTTTCTCTTTTAGTAATTTAAATATATCATCCTACTGCCTTCTCGCCTCCATGGTTTCTGCTGAGAAATCTATGCATAGTCTTACTGGGTTTCCCTTGTACGTAATGGATTGCTTTTATCTTGCTGCTTTCAAGATCCTCTCTTCCCTGACCGCTGACATTCTGATTAGTAAGTGTCTTGGAGTACGTCTATTTGGATCTATTCCCTTTAGGGTATGCTGCACTTCTTGGACTATAATTTTAGGTTTTCCATAAGAGTTGGGAAACTTTCAGTGATAATTTCCTCCATTAGTTTTTCTCCTCCTTTTCCCTTCTCCTCCTTCTGGGACACCCACCACATGTATATTTGTGCACTTCATATTGTCATTCAATTCCCTGAGTCCCTGCTCATATTTTTCCATTTTTTTCCCTATAGTTTCATTTTCTTGTCGGATTTCAGATGTTCCATCCTCCAGTTCACTAATCCTACCCTCTGCTTCTTGAAATCTACCATTGTAGTTTTCCTGGACCAAACTGGCCTCCCATCAGGGGGAAGGAGTCACCTACGTCAGTTTTCCCTAAGGGTGAGACCCAGCAGGTTGAAAGACTTTCCTGTGAAGTCTCTGGACTGTTTTTCTTATCCTGCCCAGTATGTGGCGCTTTTCTGGCTGAAGGTCCCACCAGCATAAGATGATGCGGTACCTTTAACTTTGGAAGACTCTCCCTGCTGGGGGTGTAGTGGAGACAGAGGAGAGGTTGTCGGCTTGTTTTAATGGCTTCAAATTACCAAGCCCTGGTGTCTGAATTCCTTGAGGGAGGGATTCCTCCTGAGTTGGGTTTCAA
>PVIY010057907.1:0-12669 GCA_004026745.1 Myrmecophaga tridactyla
GTGTGCCCTGAAAGAAAATCTTATTTCCTGTAGTCACAGACTTGAGATCTCTGAAAAGAACATCCAGAGTCTCACTATATGAGTAGCATATTTACAGCATAAACCAAATTCTCAACCTTGCATGATGTCTGCTATTAAAGTAAGGGCTTTGAATGGAAAGGAATAGAATCCTGAAACTTGGGATGGGGGCATAGGGGTTGATAATAATGGCAGTGGGGACATTGGAATCCAGGATTTGGCTGAGCCTTTGCTAGACATATCTGTAATAGTCTGCCCTGAGAAAGCATCCTTCCAACTTCCAGTCTGCCTTAAGTAGTCTGCCATCCAACCTCCACTTAAAGACACTAACCCTTCAGTGACTACTAAACTGGCAAACACCTCCCCTGGGAAAACCGCCATTACTCCTCTGTCTGGAGAGATTAATCCTGTTTCACCAGATGAAACTGCAACAGAATGCCCTGAGGTACACACTTAATTTATGAAAGTAAGCACTCTAGAGAACTTTTTCATAACCAGAGGTAAGATAATTGAGAATCCACACCACATACAAAATTCACTTCAGATAAATTATAAACTTACATATGAAAAACAAAACAAAAATACTTTAGAAAATAATATATGATAATGCCTGTATCTCCTCAAAGTAAGAAAATAATTCTTAAATAAGACACAGAAAATTCTAACTATAAAGGAAAAGAATAGTAAAATAAACTGTGTTAAAATTAAGTCCTTCTGTTCTGTTTATCAAAATACAAAATAGAATAAAAAGATAGCAGATTGGCAAAAGATATTCAAAATTCATAAAACCAACATTCATATTAAGAATATATAAGGATGGGAGGGGAGACATAGCTACTGACCCTGCAGAAATAAAGGAGAGTATGAGAGAATTCTATGAGCAACTATATACTAAAAACTAGACAACGTAAACCAAATGGACAACTTTGTAGAAAAGCATGAACAACCAACATTGACTCAAGAAGAAATAGATGACCTCAACAAACCAATAACAAGTAAAGGGATTGAACCAGTCATCAAAACACTCCCCAAAAAAGAAAAGTCCAGAACCAGATGGCTTCACATGTGAATTCTATCAAGCATTAAAGAAATAATCAGTACCAATCCAGCTCAAACTCTTCAAAAAAATTGAAGAGAAGGGAAAGCTACCTAACTCATTCTATGAAGCCAACAACATCCTAATACCAAAGTCAAACAAAGATATTGAGAGAAAAGAAAATTACAGACAAATCTTTTTAATGAACATCAATACAACACTCAACAAAATACTTGTAAATTGAATCCAGCCATACATTAAAAGAATTATACACCGTGACCAAGTGGGTTTTATTCCAGGTATGCAAGAATGGTTCAACACAAGAAAGTCAATTAATGTAATATGCCACAACAATAAATTAAAGGGGAAAAATTACATTATGATCTCAATTTATGCAAAAAAAAAAGCATTTGACAAAATTCAGCATCATTTCTTGATGAAAACTCTTCAAAGGATAGAAATAGAAGGAAAATTCCTCATTATGATAAAGGGAATATATGAAAACCCCACAGCTAACGTCATACTCAATGGGAAAAGATTGAAAGCTTTCCCTCTAAGGTCAGTGTGCTTGTTTGAAAGGATTATGTGCATAGAAAAGCTATGTTTTAATCCTGATCCATCTTGTGGAAGAAGCTCTTTCTTTTAATCCCTATTCAGTAACTATAGGTTGGAATCTTGATTAGATTATCTCCACAGAGATGTGACTTGCCCAATTGTGGGTATTAAGCTTTGAATAGGGGGACTTGTGACTCCACTCATTCTGGGTGGGTCTTGATTAGTTTACTGGAATCTTTAAAAAGAGGAAGCATTTTGGAGAAAATTTCAGAATGATGAGAGAGCCATGAGAACTTCATTCATCTTTCTCAAGATATTTTTGACTATTCAGGCTATTCACCCTCCCCTTTTAAATAAATTTGTTTACTGGCTTTTCTATTTCTGCAAAATAAATTTTGGGGGTTTTAATAGGCATTGCATTGAATCTATAAATAAATTTGGGTAGAATTGACATCTTAACTTATTTAATCAGATAAGGGTTTAATATCCAGAACATAGAAAGAGATACTACAACTCAACAACATAAAGACAAACAACCCAATTAAAAAATGGGAAAGAGACATGGACAGGCACTGTTCCAAAGGGGTAATACAAATGACTCAAAAGCATGAAAAGATGCTCAACTTCACTGGTTATTAGGGAAATGCAAATCAAAGCCACAATGAAATATTATCTCAAACTTACTAGAATGGCCATCATCATCAAAAAAAAAACAGAAAATTGCAAGCACTGGAGAGAATGTGGAGAAATAGACACATTTATTCACTGTTGATGGGAATGTAGAATGGTGCAACTGCTCTGCATGCAGTTTTGCAGTTCCTCAAGAAACTAAGTATAGCCTTCCCCTTTCAACCATACTCACACTCATGTATGACATCGTACATGACATGTATGACATGTAGGGGCATATATAACACCAGAATGAAAGATAGAAGATAAAGACTGGACTATATAACTTAGCAAAGCCTAGAGTGGGCAATTATGGTGGTTAAATGTGCAAATATAAGAAAGAGAACAAATGAATTTCAACATCGCAAGGTGATGAAAATGGGATAGTATATTGAAAAGAAAATACAACCAATGCAAACTATGGTCTATAGTTAACAGTACCATTGTAATAGTCTTTCATTAATTGTAACGAAGGCAATATACCAAAGCTAAGTGTCAATAGAGGGGGATATAAGAGAGGGGTATGGGATTCTTGGTAGTGGTGTCATTTCTTCTTTTTATTTTTTTATTTTTTCCTCTCCTTCTTTCTTTGTGGAATAAAGGGAAATGTTCTCATATAGATTGTGCTGGTGAATGCATAACTATGTGATTATACTCAAAGCCATTGATTGTACACCTAACGTGGATTGTATGGTGTGTGAATAATACTGTTTAAAAAATAAACAGAAAGATAAAACTGCTGGAGAAAATGTGGAGAGAGCTATATACCTATACATTAATGGTAGGGAAGTAGGAGAGTGCAGCCCCTCTTGAGAATAGTGCAGTGGTTCCAGAGAAAGCTTAGCATAGAGTTTCCATATGATCTTACAATCCCATTATTAGGATTATACTTGCAAGAACTGAAAGAAGGGCCATGAATAGATATTTGTACACTGGTGTTTATGGCAGCATTATTTACAATTTGCAATGGAACATGACCTAACAGTACATCAGCTGATGAATAGAAGGGTGAACAGTAGTATAAACATACAATGGAATATTGAGTGGCTGCAGGAAGTAAAGAATTGGTGAGGGATGCAACTAGGTGAATGAACTTTGAGGGCATTGTGTTGAGTAAAACAAACCAGAAATTATGGGACAAATATTGTATGGTCTCACTAATGTGAACTAACTAAAATGAGCAAACTCTGAGAATTGAATCTGAGAACATGGTTTGTGAGGGAATAGAAAATAAGTAATGTTTGGGCAATTGATGATTAAGGAGCACAGAATGTTTGATGAGGTGCATTGTAAAGTTTCCTAGATTGTAGGTTCTTATAGCAGTCATATCTATTCCTGAGTTTTATCTGTTATTTCTAAACTCTGAGATGCAGAGCTCTTTGTGTATAACATGGTCATTCCCTGAAACTTTGGGTATCTGTGTGACACCTGAGACTCAGAGTTGGAGTTCTGCAGCTCTGAGAGTCAGCATTACTCCATACAGCAGCTGTTAAAGAAGCTGAAAAAGAGATCAGATTTCATTTGGAGATATGAATAAAATGGACCTGGTTAGAAGTAAGGGAAATCAGAAATACAACGTCAAGGATGATATTGACTGTATTTTAAAACTTCAACTTCTGTGTGAGATCAAAGTAAGAGATGTTTATTTGGTCCAAAATTTAAATTTTCCATAGCACACTATCTAATTTAACTTGTAGGGTCAGTTTATTCAAACAACATAATTATATCAAACCTAGAATAGGAAATGAGATTTTATTATTCTGTATAGGTTAGTGTTACAACCTGATAGATTCCAAAGTATTGGGGGCAGAAAATAAAAAAGAATTTGCAAAGTCACCTTCAGGGGCTGGGAAAAAATTTTGAGCTAATTAAACTTCACTACCTAGGAAATTCCTGTTATTCTCTCAAGCATTGAGGACTGCCATTTTAATGATTCAAACCATTGATCTTGAGGCTTGTCCTTTTGAAACTTATTTCTGAAATGGGAAGGCTAAGCCTATGTATAATTATACCTAAGAGTCATCCTAAGAGAGCTCTTTTGTTGCTCAGATGTGACCTCTCTTTCTAAGCCAACTCTGCAAATAAACTCCTCCTCCTCCCTACACGGGACATGACTTCCAGGGGTGTAAGTCTCCCTGGCAATGTGGGACATGATGCCCAGGGATGAGCATAGCCCTGGAATCATGGAAATGAGAATGCCTTCTTGATCAAATGGGAGAAAAGAAATGAAAAAAAAAAAACTTTCAGTGGCTGAGAGATTTCAAACAGAATTGAGAGGCCATTCTAGAAGTTGCTGTTATGCAAGCTTCAGCCAGATACTGCAAATTGCCACAGTATACCAAGCCCCAGCTGGCAGTATTCATGAAAACCCAAGAGAATACCCTGAACTCTATCTGAGATGCTATAAAAGTTTTACTGTTTGTAAGTTTACTTTTTCAGAAACATAAGCCTTCCAAACTCTTCCTATGCCAGATAAAACTTGAAACACAGAGATACCAGTCTCTCCAAAAACATCAACCAGTTTTACTCCTCTGTTGCAAAAGGTCAACACCCCTTTCCAGCATGAAGAAGTTAAAATG
Source organism: Myrmecophaga tridactyla (assembly GCA_004026745.1). Classification (NCBI taxonomy): domain Eukaryota; kingdom Metazoa; phylum Chordata; class Mammalia; order Pilosa; family Myrmecophagidae; genus Myrmecophaga; species Myrmecophaga tridactyla. The sequence continues at coordinate 4,858 of PVIY010057907.1, forward strand.
GTCATTGCCCAGAAATCCCTGATGATTGAGAGAATGATCAAATGAGAGGGAAGAGGTGTAACTGAGAATTTGGTTCTAATAAATGATTATGACTACTGACTCATTATATAGATATTTCTTTTTAGTTTATAATGTATTAGAATACCCAGAAGGAAATAATTGAAATTGTCGAAGTATAATCCAGTAGTCTTGATTTTTTATAATGATTATATAACTATATAGCTTTTATCATGTGACCATGCAATTGCAAAACCTTGTGACTGACTCTCCCTTTAGCCAATGTATGGGTAACTGAGTAATAAAATAACAACAAAAAATAATACAAGGGGATAAGGGGTATGGGATATTTTGGGCATACTTTTTATTTTTATTTCTTTTTATTTGAAGTAATGAAACTGTTCTACAATTGATTGAGGTGATGAATGCACAACCATATGATGATTCTGTGAACCATTGATTGTATACTTTGGATGGATGATATGGTGTGTGAATATATATCAATAAAACTGCATTTAAAAAGAAAGGATACATAAGTATCCCTAGAAATCAAAGAGGAAAAGCCAGAAAATAAATAAGCAGCCATTTCACATGCAAAAAAAAAAAGACCAATAACTACATGAAAAGATGTTGAATTTCACTAATAATCAGAGAAATTCAAATTAAATCACAATGGAAAGCCACTATACTACCCAAGTACTGAATAGGTAAAGTTAGAAGTCAGAGAATGAATACCAAGGGTTGCAAAGAAAGAGGAGCAGTAGAAAGTTATATGCTAGTGGGGGGATAAATTGGTGCAATCAGTTTGGAAAAATGTTTGCTAGAGTCCAGGGAAATGCATATACATATGCAACAAGAGATCTGTATAAAAATGCTTCGTGCAGGAATTAGACTTCTGCAGCCAAAAACTGGAGATAACACAAATGTGTTACTTAACTATTTTCAGAAAATCTAAATTGTCCACATGAGGAATTTAGATTTTCTGAAAATAGTTAAGGTTTAATGCCCTTTCATGTGGTCACAATTATTTGCATTTCTTCTGTGCGTTGCTCATCCATAGTTTTTATCTATTTTTCTTTTGGATTATTTGATTTTTTCTTATTGAATCACAAGAGATCTTCAAAGAACCTAGATACTAACAGTACCAGTTAATTGCCTTGGAATCCTCAGTTCCACCTTCTCTCTTCCCCAGCTCTGATCCACATTTCATGGAACCCTGGCTCCCTTGCCAACTGACTTCTGGGAAGGTTGGATCAATGGAATATGGGAACAGCAAAGGGCAGAAGTCAGAGTATTTTGAATATATCTCCTTCCTAGCTCCAGACAGCCCTTGCCTCCATGGTGCCAGCTCTCCCCAAGAATATCCATCTCTCTGATAGCCCTGGTTTCTAGACTCAGCTAACACCTCTTTTCCCATTGTCCTTCCACACCTGTAGGGTGGGAGTGGCTCCTGGCAGTTCCAAATATATGAGTTGGCCCACCAGTCCCATTTTAGCACTTCAAACATTTTATCATCTGTGTAACCAGTATACGATATCAAATGCCTTCTGATTAAAAGACCTCAAGTGTCTTCCTTTTTCCACCTGGCCCCTGGCTGGTTCATTAATTCATTCTCAGTTTTATGTGGCTCAAGTATTTTCTCTAAATCTTGAATGTCTTGCTATTTTTTTCAATTGCCTTTGATGTAAGGAACATTTCATTTAAATGAGTTAAGGACACTAAGAAATAGTGCCATTGAGGACATGAAAATATTCCACTGTATTATTATCTAAAAATTTGTAGTTTTATTTCTCACATCTAAGCCTTTAATAATGACAACAGTAACTACAACAACTAACATTTATATGCCATTTACTATATGGCAGAAACTGCTCTTCATACATATTTATGCAATAATTTTCACAAGAAGCCTGTACTTTTTCTCTTTTTGCAGATAAGGAAACTGAACCACAATTTTTAAAATTTTTGCATTTGATGTGCAACAGAGAGTCAGTTACATTATTTGACTTTTTTTGATGATAAAAAAATATTTAAGCCCTCTAGCCTCTTATATTCTGGAACAGCTAGAAGAAAACATATGAGAGGATTGTATGGTAGCCCATGACAAACTCTGGGAACAATTACTTGTTGAAGAGTGCTTTGAAAACTCTTGCTTTTTTATTTCTCTACTTTGTATATATATTATAATATACAATTAAAAATGTAATATATATATATTTATATATGAAATGTGTCATAGAAGTTCTTGATAGATGCTTTTGTATATTGTGTGTGAGTCCCATGCAGCAATGCCGAGGATGTCACAAAGTCAGAGCAGGGAAAGGTCAGTGAGGGGCAGTTGTCCCACCTGTGCTTAGCCGGGAGCCATGAGCTGTGTCTGCTGCTGCTCCTAAGGTCCTAGGAAACATTTTCAGGAAACGGAGAAGAGGCTGAAGTGAGGCTGTGTTCTGACTGCTCTGTCTCCTGGCAGGGGCCACCTTCTGTCTGAGGGGTCCTTGCTAGGGAGCCCGGCATCACTCCAGGGTGTAGGGAGAAGAGCCCCACTTAGTATCAGACCTTCCTGTGCAAACAGAACAGTGTTGCCTCCTGGCTGTGCAGGCCACGGAGCTGGTCTACTGCCACAAACAATAGAATTTTTTTTGCACGGGCAGGCACCAGAAATCAAACCCAGGTCTCCAGCATGGCAGGTGAGAACTCTGCCACTTAGCCACCATGGCCCGCACAGAAATCATTTTTATAATGAAGATTTGTCTTCATCTTCATACCTACAAGTATATTCTACATTTCCTGGATAAACTGGCAGATTAAGTATACTTCTGGCCCAGCCACAGGAGACTCTGGTACTGCAGGAGAAGCAGCTGGCCCTGGTCGGGGGAGGTGGGCCACTGGGGCTGGAGTTGTTAGATGGAGTCGAGTGCGTGGTGGAATCTGAATCCAGTTCTTGGTCAAAGTCCTGGTTGGGTCTGACACTCTGCAGAGGCATGGCTGCTCCCTGCTCAGACCCACCAGATGATGGCCATGAGATGTACAGCTTGTTCCTCCTGGATAGGGGCTACCAGGCCAGATCAGTTTAGCATGGGGCCAGGTCATTCCTCTGCCATGGGCAAAGAGCTCAGGGGAGGACCATGAGGACCTGCAAGTCATCACATTTTTGCCCATGTGGGCCACGTTGTTGAAGTTCGTTAGATTGGATACCATTTTGGATCTCAGTTTGGGGTCTCTGAGCATCTCTCACGTCTGTTCCAAGCACTCTTCTTCTGGAACCTTAAAGACAAGTTACCCTTTGCTTCTGGTTCACAGCATCTGCTTCTTGCCATTATCTGAGGGGTCTGATACATTGAGCAAGGCCCTGGAGAACTTGCTCTTGAAGTAGATCAGGCACAGAGGCTTGCAGTTGAGGAGGTTGAGGCTGCCATTTGAGTTCAAGGATCTTATCGATGTCCTGCACCCACTCCATGGTGCTCACATTGAAGACACCCACGCCATATTTGCTGTACACAGTGATGTGTGAGGAGCTGCAGCTACAGGCAAGAGGAGTTGCAGGCCACAGGAGTACTGCCCACATGACTTCTGGCCCTGCGCGTCCATGTACAATCCCATATGGCTGAAACAGAGCAGATAGTCCTCATTTTTTAACTCCACGGCACAAATGGCATCAAAAGACTGCTGTGAGAGGAACATAAGCGAGGGGGCATTGGGATTTACCAGGTGTGGGACTGCCTGTCCTCCCTGGATGCTCAACAGAGACAACCCAGAAGTGTAGCCAATGCAGAGCTTGTCCTTGAACATGGCCATCCACTGCATAACTCCCAGGGCCACCATCTCAGTGAGTTTCCTGTGCAAAGGTTTAATTCTGTGATTCTCGGAGCAACCGTTTCATGGTGACAAACAGATAGGTTAAAGTCACTATAAACCAGCAGCCTTGTATTTCTGGAAGCTTGATATCAAAGTTACCTTCCACTCTGTTCAAGGAAGACCACAGATAGAGAGGCTCATGCTGATTGCGGCTGCAGAGGAAAACAATGATGTTCTCATTGGGAGTGAGCTCGATGTGGTGCACTTTCCTACAGTCAGCAGCACGGACTACCATCTCTCTGTTAATCTCGGTGACATAAAGCCCTTCCTCCAACCCACCACAATCATCTCCATCCACTATTGCAGCTGTCAGGATGGCTCTGATGAGGGGCAGCATGCTGTCATAGCTTTCCTGTGGGATGTGCATGACCTGGTTTCTAAGTCTGTATTTGTGCAGAATAGTTCGGAGGCTTTCCAGAATCCCCACCCATTTCCCCCTTTCATTCTCATTTTCTTCTAGGCTGAGCAGTGAGCTGATCTTAGAAGGTGTGTCTAAGAGAGAAGCTGTCACCCTGAAAGTATGAGGAATACCTCTGCATATAGCATATATGATATCTGAAGCTAGGAACGAGCTCACCGAAAATTCTTCACCTTTCAGGATCAAGACTTGGCTCACCTCCATGCCAGTCTGGGGGCTCTTCCCATCAGGCAGATCATACAAAAAGAGCTTAGAGTCAAAGACCACTGTGTATGTCCACTGCCATCCTTTCTCCACCCTGGTGGGCACTGGGAAGTTCAGGTAGCCCTTGTAAGCTGTCCCAGTACCTTGCTGCATGTCCACCCCCAGAGGCCTGATATGTGGTTTATCCTGGAGAATGATCCATGTGCAATTAAGAAAAATGTGTATTCTGCTGTGGTTGGGTGAAGTGTTGTGTATATGTCTATTAGGTCTAATTGATTTATAGTATTTTTCAAGTCTTCTATTTCCTTATTGATCTTCTGTCTGGGTATTTTATCCATTATTAAGAGTGTTGTGTTAAAGTCTCCTACTTCTTGGCCAGTTGATATTCTACAAGGGCAATGGGGAAAAAATAGTCTTTTTGACAAATGGTGCTGAAATAATTGGAACCGCATGCAAAACTATAAATTTGGACCCTTATTCTCACTGTATATAAAAATCATCTCAAACTGGATCATTGCTCTAAATATAAAAGCAAATACTATAAAACTCTTAGAAAAAAAGCATTAGAGATACTTTCAAGAACTTACATTAAGCAATGATGGAATCATAGGTTTTATACCAAAAGCATGAGCAAAAAAGAAAAAATAGATAAATTTTACATCATCAGAATTAAAAACTTTTCAAGGAACAGCATCAAGATAGTGAAAGTAAAACATACAGAATGAGAGAAAATATTTGGAAGTCATATATCTGATAAGATTACGGTTCAGAATATATAAAGAACTCCTACAATTCAACAACAAAAGACAGACAACCCAATTTAAAAATGGGCAAAGGACTTGAATAAATATTTCTCCAAAGAAGATATTCACACAGCCAATAAGCATATGAAAAGATACTCAATATCATTAGTCATTAGGGAAATGCAAATCAAAACCACAATGAAATACCATTGCACATCCACTAGGATGGTTTTACTTTTTAAAAACTTGTAAAGAACAGTGTTGGCAAGGATAGAGAGAATAAGAACCTTAGTACATTGTTGATGGGACTGTGAAATGGTGCAGCCACTGTGGAAAACAGTTTGGTAGTCCCACAGAATGGTAAATATAGAATTACCAGATGACCCAGCAATCTCACTTGTAAGTATATATACCAAATAATTGAAACAAGGACTCAAACATATATTTGTATACCAACATTTATAGCATTGTTATTCACAACAGTCAAAATGCAGAAGCCACCTACATATCCAGCAACAGGTGAACGGATAAACAAAGCACACATATAATACACACATAATGAAATATTATTTAGACATGAAGGGAATGAAGTTCTGAATATACCACAACATGGATGAATGCCAAAAGTATTATGCTGAATGAATACTCCAGACACAAAAGACCAATACTGTATGATTTCACTTATATTATGTTCTTAAAATAAGCAAATACATGGAGACAGAAAGCAGAATAACCAAGGGCTAGGGGAGAAGAGAATGAAGAGTGATTGCTTATTTGGTACAAGTTTCCCTTCGGGAAGTTGCAAATTTTCTGGAAATAGATAGTGGTAAAAGTGGTACAGCATTGTCAATGTACTAATTGTCACTGAATTAGGACACTTAAAAATGGTTGAAATGATTTTATGTTATGAATATTTAACAACAATATATATAAACAACTAGTATGTGGCAAGACCAGCATTCTATAAATATCTCTTTTCCTCAGTATTAATCCTCAAAACACTGCCCTGGGCCTAAACTATGGAAATATCTACATTGTTTTTCTAAAGCGCCGTTTCTATATATAACAATAACCTTTGCTTGGCCCTGTGCTTTAATCATGTACAGACTGAGATTAACCATGTAGAAAACTCTAATCCACATGCCTCCCCAGGTGCTGTGCATAGGTAAACACCAGAGTTGCCCTGGAAACTGCAATCCACACATTGATTGATGACCTACCCAACTCCATAATATACTTCTATCCACATTTGAATGCCCAGACATAAATACAGTCACGACATAAATGTTTCTCTGCTTTGATAATCCATAGTAGGGAAACTAAAGCATGCTCCTAAAATGAGATGAAAAGTCTCTGAGAACAGCCCCAGCGCCTAGATGGGAAGCCTTGGGATGCTCCAATCCCTTGGATGAGCTCTGCGAACTGTGATGCCCATTCTATTTTTCTGCTTGAAGGATTAACAGAGTTTAACAGAGCAAACTCCCCTGAAGGGTCAGCACACCACAGCTCAGTTCAGCAAGGACCCCAGGGGCCAGGGGAGCAGAGCTCAAACCCATGAGAAGCTGACAAGGTTTCCACAACCAAGACAGTCCTTGTCACATGAGTCACAGCATGTCTGTCTTCTGAGATGTGGAGTTGGGAAGAGCAGGGTCATGCTGGGAGCCAGCACAGCATGTCTGTCTTCTGAGATGTGGAGTTGGGAAGAGCAGGGTCATGCTGGGAGCCAGAGATTAAGAATGAGACAGGGAGTTGAGACCAGAGCAGGGAAATGGGTTATGTGTTATCCTTCCAGAGAAGTATATTAGTTCCTCCTTCCATTCCTGCTCCTCTTCTCACTAATCAGCCCAGAAGGTCAGGGATGACACTTGGGGAAGCTGAGCTTTGACTACGACGTGGACTTGGAACTAATTAGCAGATATGGTGCAGAAGAAAGATCAGCTTCTAGAGAAACTGTGAAAGAAAGAAACACATGTGGATGTGAGGTGAGCTTCAGTAAGCCAGTGTCTGTTTGGCCTCACCAACACAGTTTGGCACCTACTCTGTTCTCCCAGATAGTTTCAACTATATCATGGATTAAGAAGTCATAGGGTTTAACTGACAGCTCTACTCAACTTTGGGGTTATGTCCATCCAGCTTGACCTCTACACCATAAATTGATGTTCACAGCATGTTTTTTGAGGAAGCAAAGCCCCATCAGCAGAAAATAAAATATTCTATTCCCAGTCTCATACACTTACCCCTGTGCTTTTAGAATAATTGTTGCTGATTCCAATGTCCAAAACCTCCTACCTTTATCCTAGCTATGTACATGGGTGATCCTCACATCTCCAACCAGGAGCAGCTGTTCATCACTAAATGAGCACAAATCCACGCTCATTTTTTGTATTCCACATTCTCCAGGAAGCCCTTTCATGAATAACTTATTTTCGAGTACTGATCTGTGTTTGACAAACTGCTTCTCAGATGTGGTATCTCACCTGCTGAGAGGAGGTAATAGAAGACAAACACCCATAAGCCTTAAGTCTAAGACACTATCCAGTGCCTCACCAAACTCCATACACCAGACACACCCCAGCCATGCACTGTGATTTTTTT
>PVIY010057908.1:0-12674 GCA_004026745.1 Myrmecophaga tridactyla
AAAAAAAAAAAAAGGCTGAGAGATTTCAAACAGAGTGAAGAGGCTATCCTAAAGCTTATTTTTATGCATTATACAGATATCCCCTTTTTGATTTATGGTGTATTAGAGTGGCTGGAGGGAAGTACCTAAAATTGTAGAGCTGTGTTCCAGTAGCCATGTTTCTTGAAGATGATTGTATAATAATATAGCTTTTGTAATGTGACTGTGTGATTGTGAAAACCTTGTGTCTGTGGCATGGACAGAGGAGTAAAAAATATGGGTAAGAAATAAACAAATAGTAGGGAGAACAAAGGTTAAAATAAATTGAGGAGATTGAAATGTTAGTGGTCAATGAGAGGGAGGGGTAAAGGGTATGGCATGTATGAGTTTTTTCCCTTTTCCTTTTTTATTTCTTTTGCTGGAGTGATGCAAATGTTCAAAAAAATGATCACAGTGATAAATACACAACTATGTGATGATATTGTGAGCCATTGATTGTAACCATGTCAAGAACGTTTGTATGTCAAGAATGTTTGTATGTTTGTTTACAATAAAAATATTTAAAAATTAGATGGAACATTCAAAACATCCCATGCCCCTTATCCCCCCTATTGTTTATTTATTTATTATCTTTATTTTATGATTCATCTGCCCATACACTGGATAAAGGGAGTGTCAGTCACAAGGAGAAACCCTTTTTAAGATGTAGTAAATGCCCTAGCCTGAATTTATTTCTAAATATCTTGGAGGAGAGTGTGATGTCTATTAATCTATTTTTCTGCTTCCTTAGCTCAGGGCTTAGGTCTACAAAAACCACCTGCCTTGCATGGCTACTGCAAGACAGGCTTCCCTTCCACTTTGAATTCCACAGCAATGGAGGTGGGGTGGGTAGGAATATAGGGACAGTAACTATACTCTATATTGTAACCACATGCAAGAAATAAGTTTGCATATTATTGAAATAAAGACATGCATATTTCTGCAACAGGGAAGTTATGACTGTTTACCGAAAAAGTTTTCAAAACAGGCCAACAAAAAGTAGGTAAAGGAAAAATGAGTGCACAAAATAAATTTGGGCTTCTGAAAGGTTTTAGTGACTTTTGGGGAAAAACTTGATAAATATGTCAAATAAAATGCAGAATCCCATTGTGAATTTTTGGAACTGTTGAAGAGACAGAAACTAACAAGCAGCCTCAGACCAAGTTAATAGTTTCTTCCCCAAGAAACTGAGTATAGTTAGGCTTATAGTGTGCATTTCCTTCAACATATTTATTAACAACTCAGAAGTGCAAAATCTGCTGATAAAAAAAATAATTACACAGGCTGTCAAGACTAGGAGAAATTGTGAGGAAGCAGGAATAAGTCACAAAAATGGCCAAGGAAAGAAATTCAGTTTAGATAAGGGAAAGCAATGCTGTACTGGAAATCATTTCCAGTAACCTGTCTAAAGCCCCTTAAAGTGAATATAAGATGTTAGAAGGGTGCCAAAGCACAGTCTTTCTTGATTCCAAGAACCAAATTCAGCTTTAGCCTGGTCCATTTAAACAAGACACACCAGGATACACAATTAGCCTTAAAAGGATGACCCAAGTAATAACAGAAAAAAAGCTTGGACATACTGTCCTGGGGAGGACGTTAACAGATAATAAGTTTAACATGGTCTACCTTGACTCTGAGAGCTGGAATGAATAATTGGAAACAATTGCTACACCCTAGCTGTACTGTGGATGAGTCATCATAAGTAGAGCTATTCTAAAATAATAGCATCCTAAACTGATTCATCGTAAGTAGAGCTATTCTGAAATATTATTGCCCCAAACTGATTCTTCATAAATATGGTTATTCTGAAACAATATCATCCTAAACTGTGCTTTCAAAATGAGTTGATTAATTAAAAAAAAACTGGTAAATGACTCTCATTTAAAAACTAGTCATCAACAGAAGGGGAAAGGGTAAAAACTAATCAATGCAAACCTTGTCCCGTGTTCTCATCTCATCCTTCCTTTTCTTAAACTTCTGAATGACTCACAGGACCTTTCACACAGGGCTGGACTCAAGTACTTGCTTATCTATAAGCCAAAGATGGTTTAAAATTGAGTTTTTGACTCTTTGACTTCCCAATTAACAGGACTGCGTCGTGTTTTTGTTTTTAGAAAGGAAAGAAAATAAAGGTACTACAGCTCTATAAACAGAGCTGGTCACTTTGCAGCAAATCTGTAGGACATGTGGTGTCATACATAGCTTTTGTGGATTCAGTCCAAGCAACAGGAAGCGCATGACTCCAGGGCCGCTTCCTTTGCCAGAGCTGCATTTCTGAACTGTCCCTTCATCCCTTAACCAATAGGAGTGTGTATCCTAGGACCTCAACCTTGCCTGTTTTGCTGTAAATCTAAGCCAGGCATTATAAAGGGAGTAATGCACTACAAAGGAAATTGTCTTCCTTAAACACCATTTTCAATTGAAGACCAACTTTCTGCTCAAAAATTTGCCATGGGGAAGCAATTATAAGATGTTAAAGTAAAGATAACACTGCCTCTTTCATTCCCGTTTATGTAAGCTAAAAACTTGGGGGGGAGAGGAAAGTTGGAAAGAAATATGTTTTCTGTGAAAATAGAATTTCTTCTAACCTGAACCAAAATGGCTGTAACGATCTTCGGAGTGCAGTGAAAATTGCACCAGTGCGGTGAGGGAGGACCGAGATAGGCTGCCAGCTGCTATAAATGTAAACAGACTTCCCCCCAAAATACTGCAAGAGTAGTCATCCAGGGCCTGCCAAGGGAGGGAGCCCTGGCAAAGATACCCCCACATTTAGGGTTGAAATCTGAAGGACATTCGCAGAAGTGTGGAGAAATCCTAAGGGAGTGGGCCCTTTTCTGGACTTCAGCTCACTGTATGGACTGGGAAATCCTGGTCCCTAAAATTAGAGTAAGATGACCTAGGAAGGCTAGCACCCTCAGGCTTCTGGCAGAAGCAATAGAAAAGGGAGCAACATTTTATCCTTCTATGTTTTATATTATTTTTCTTATCTAGAGGGAAGCAACACTCCAATAAAAATGGTAACAGACCCAAAGTATTGAATTCCTAGGTTTCAAACAAAAGAAAAAAAGAAAAGAAACTCTTGCATACCTGGGTCAAAAAAATAATAATTAAGCACTATAAGAGATTTCAAAAATTACATGAGCTTCAGGGTTCTTTACAGCAACATTCTGAACAAGACATAAAAGTTCACAAGGAAAGAAAACATGGCCCAAGAATTTATACTTTGCCTAAGTGATATGTAAAAAGAAAACCAATTGTCAGAGAATAGAATACCCCACCACATTTTAAAAAGAGCTAACAGAGGATTGGAGTATAATTTAGCAAAATTAAGTCAAGTTAAAAACGTTCATACCTGGGGGTGCAAGGGTAGTTCAATGGTAGAATTCTCACCTGCCATGCAGGAGACCCAGGTCCAATTCCCAGTCTATGCACCTCCCAAAAAAACAAACAAGCAAAACAAACAAAAATTTAACAAATGGTGCTGCAATAACAGGATACTCACATGAAAAAATAATGAAATGTGACCCAACCATGTACAAAAAAAAAAAAGGTTCACATCTTTTGACTCAGTAAATCTACTCCTAAACATATAATGTAGAGAAACCTTTACATATATATATATACAATGAGCTACTTATAAGCTGTAGGAAGCATTGTTTATAAAGGCCCCATATTGGAAACAAAGTAAATATCTATCAGTTAGAGACTGTTATAATTCTAGGGGATGGCAAACATTTTTTGTAAAAGGGTCAGAGAGTAAATATTTTCAGCTTTGAAGTATTATTTTGGCCTCTGCCTCAATTACTCAATTCTGCTACTGTACAAAGCAACCATAGACTTTATGTATACAAATGGCCATGGCCATGTTCCAATAAAACTTTATTTACAAAAACAGGTGGTGGGATGGATTTTCCTGCTCCCTGATATTTAAGCATGGAACAAAAAATAAGTTGGAAGGGATGACTTAAACTTGAAGACATGTTCCAAAAAAAAAGTTAAATAAATCAGCCATGGTAACAGGACTGTCAGAAAAAATACTTACACTAGTTAATTTCTTTCAGCTTCAGAAACAGAAATTACCTGAACAAAGGGCTCCATAGAGAGCACTTTAGACACGCATTTTCTTATATGTTGGACCCAAACAGAATACATATATTACTGATAGAAATACCAAAATAAATACTTAAAGCACTATGCCCACCAGTGAGATAACTTTTGACTTTCCAAATATTACACGTTCTCCATAAAAATCTATTCCTTCGTTTTTATTTAAGAAGATAAATTACCACTTGGGAAAATGACTTGAAACTAAAATAACTTATTTTCCAAATATATTTGAATAAATTTTAAAACAATGATTTAATGGGAATAAAATTCTAATTGCAAAAAAGTTGCACTTGCCTATCTATTATACTAAAAACTAAGTTCCTCAAAACTCTCTCTCAGTAAGCCTTCACACAAAGCCAATCTCTTGCTAATTCTCTAAGGGACCTTCCAACTCTTCATTCCTGGCCATTGAAATCACCCGGATATGTGGAGAGAGGCTAGGAGGAATGCTACATTTATCAACTCCTGGAAAATCAGATTCAAAACTTTATTTATGAACAATATTTACTGAGTACCTGGCTGGTACTTTACCAGCCAGTGGTTGAGGAGAAGTAGCTGAGTCTAGTATGGCAAAAGAATGAAGAGGAGAAGGACCTGGTAATTAGAAAGGAAGGAGAAGGAGGTGAAGAAATTACCAGAGACAGAGGTATAAAAACAACACTATAGCAATTGAGCCGTTATAAGTACAAAACACAGAGGGAACAAGTAATTGGTCCAAGGGTCATGCACAAAAACGTGGCAGATCCTCCAGAATTCAAATCCAAAGGGGTCAACCCTAAATGAATGTCTATCCATCACCAACCAGCGTTGCATACAGTATATGCAAGGAAGGCTGAGGCTGTGCTTCAGGACATGGAACTATTATGGCTATGCATTTCCTGGGCTGCAAAGGAAAGGACTGGATGATTCCATATCAACCCACCATCATCTCATGCTTCTTGGCTCGGAGTGCTGCACTGTGCTAGGTCCTGGGCAGAAACAGCACATTCAAGAGAAAGGAGCTGACTGTCATCAAGCACCTAGCTCACCTAGCAGCTGTGATCACTAAGTGCTTGTTGAATGACTTTATGGGTGAATAAGTGGATGTGCAGGTCAATATCAAAGATGACTAGAATGTTAACATGTCCATATGACAGAGACTACTTTCATTATTGAGGAATCAAGCTCCAAAACACGTTAGAATATATCCCTTCCCTCCCCTCCCCTCCCCTCCCCTCCCCTCCCCTTCCCTCCCCTCTCCTTCCCTTCCCCTGTCCCCCCACCCCCGTCTCTCTTTCTCTCCCCTCACCCACACACACACTACTTCTCTAGACATAAGTCCTGTTCTAAGCTTGGCAAACTGCCTTTTCTGCCCAACCCACAGGATTGAACATCTGAAGTGAAGTGAAAGATAAGGGCCAAAATAAAGCCATATTTGGGCACAAACGTTGAGAGATGGAGAGAAGAGAGCAAATACAAGCACAATTAGAGAGTATTCGATGCAAAGTTTGACTAGACAGGGGGAAGACCAGCAAGCTACAAGCTGTCAACCTGTCAGCCCGTGTGAACAAAATACAAATGTTGAGCCCACCTCACCGACCCCCCCTTCGCCTCTCTGCTAGATTAATGTGATGAAGGAGACACCCTCAAATCCTTTAAATGTGTTTGGGTGGGATTGTTTCCTGTCCCTGACTTACACACACAATAGGCTAATGCTCCAATGCTGTCTTCAGGGATACTGCAAGTCACTCCTCACCACTTGGATGACCTTGACTGCATTCAAATTTTCCTAAAAGCAACCCCAGCTTAGAGAGCAAGAGAACACTGGCCCCTCATTTAGGACAAGAGAGATGCTCCGGAGTAAATTGGAAGTGTTGGCGCTGGTTGGTGAATGGTGGTATTCATCCAGGAAATGTGTTTCATTGTTAACTACGGGCAAGGAAGGAGGGGGCTGAAACAAGAGTGGAGGGATGTGAACTTTCATGGCTGGGTAGGCTCTCTCTAAGAGGGAAGAGAGAACGCCTTCCACTAACTAGAAGAATCAGGAGGGAAGGCTTCTTAAAATTCCGCAGCCCAGTGCTGACAGCTCTTGGCATATTTTCAGCACGAGGTACATTAACAAATAAGGAAAAGCATCCCCCTGGGCCTCTAATAACATTTATTTCATGCATCATTTCCCCGGAGGAATAGTATGCTGTGTATTTTTTATTCCTGGCATGTCCTGTCTAAGAAATAATGGGCAAGCTCACCTGCTTTCCTCTGTGTACTTTACAACCCTCCGTGGGCTTCGTTTGTCTTTCCCCAGCCCTTTTCCTTCTTCCTATTCACTCCACACTCCGCGGGTCTAAATTTAAAAGGGACACTGATGTTAATACAACAAGCTGGAATGATTGAATCTCAGGGTTTGCGACAAGACATCTCATATCCTGTATGGAAGGAGGCAGAGTAAGAATCCTGAACAAATGTATTAGATAGCTTCTGAGGTATACACTGAAATGAGGGTACAAAAAGCAGAAGTGTTCCCCAGTTTCACTGGTCTCAGTCACCCAGCAGGCCCCCTCTGGTCTTTTGTTAGCCTAAGTCTATGTATGTGGCCTTGAACTTGGCTTGACAGAATGCCAGGCCACTCATACCTTCTTCCTGGCCCCACAGACAATTGTCTGGTGATTAGCAGAGTTGCCCCAAGTTCTGAGTTGCCCCTTTTCCACCTGCCCACCAGGCCCTGTAATTCCTAGACGCCCCCCTCCAACCCCCACCCCAGGGCCTTTCTGGAAGGAAAATGGGAAAGTTGTTTTGTCTAGACAACCCTAGGGCCATCTTCCCCTCAATTCTCTGCTCCCCAGGGTAAAATAACCCCCCACCCAGCACTCAGAGTGGGCACTGCAAAGGCCCTGTTGACCTCCTAAGAACAGACCTCACCCAGCTCCATCGGATGCCCCCTTGATGGAAACGCCAAAGCTGGGTGCGATGTAAGCAGGCTATGGCACCTTGGAACTACAGTAATGACACAGGAAAATGTTGGTGATGAAATGTTAAACAAAAAACAGAATAAGGAGCTGTATCTATATTACAGTGATTGACCACATAAAATTCACTTGAAGAGGGAACATAGAATATGAAAAAAATGAAAATGGTCATTTATTGACATGGTGAATCACAGGCAGTTTTTCTCTCATTTCAATTTTCATTAACGTATCATAACATTTTTTTCTGCAACATGGAAAATAAATGAGGTATCTGATTACGTCAAACTGCATACTAAATTTTGCGGCGTTGCAAGCTGAACTTGCAGTTCAATTTCCCCAAACCTACAAATATACTAACCCATAAAATACCACCAGCTCACCAAACACCAGTCCTGCAAGTCTGGCTGCAGATATAACGGACTTCAAACCCTCCCACCTCTGCCATTCCTTCAGACCGTGGCCCAAAAGGCTCGGGTAAATAAGTGAGCAGCCTGAGGAATAAGAGGAGTAAATCCCAAAATTTACACCAGAACAAAGGCATTTGTCTTCTGCTGCCTTTTAAATTAGCGCAGACAAATGACAGGTCTTCACGAATGCGTGTGATTATCAACTCACCTTTCATCATTTATTGTTTGCTTGGGCTACTTAATACTACAGTGAGTTCCATGCAGATGACTTGAAATCAGTTCAAGAAATTCTTGAATATTTTACCAGGTGTTCAGAATGGCACCAGGTACTGCAAGGAACCTGAAAGGAAGAAAAGGGAAAAGGTCCCTGACTGTCCTTGGCAATTCCCACAAATAAGGGGGAGAAAATAGGGAAATTATCATCAATTTGAAGGAGGTGAGATATGTCGATTGGAGGTAAATTATTTCCCACATTATGTCTGTGTAAGACCACATCACTTTTGCAACTTAAAAATTATCTTTATGTCATTGTTTTTAGGGACCACAGAACAATGCGTAAGTCATTCACTAAGCCCAGATTGTATGGCAAGGAAGGAGAGATGGGAAGGAATACAAACAGCAGGATGATCTTACAAAAGGAAAAAAAGTATTATAAGAAATAAAAAACAGAAAGTGAATTATTGGATTTAGGAATAGTTTGTATAAGGACATTTCCAGAAAGACTTACAGCAGTCATCCTTATTTTTTTTTAATCGAGGGCCACCTTTATGACTTTTCACAGATTTTTGTCTACTACCTAACCACAGTTGTTGCTTACGATTAATTTGCTTCATCATTTGTGTAAACCAATGACATGCAGAATTACCAGCCAGAGGTTTTAATCATCACAAACTAATTTACATATTATGCAACCGATTTAAAATCACTCCCTTTCCAATGGTGGTGACTTCTGGTTTAGCCATTGCAGCCTCATTGCAGACTACCACTGAAATATTGAAATTACCATTGAAATATTGAAAGCTGCCCAAGAGTCCAGTTCCCACCCCTGGAGGTACAGGGAGCCTTGGTTAGAACATCACAGGATGGTCCCCAGAGCAGTTGGAGACAGGCTCAGCTCAGGAGGCAGGTGGGCTTGACCATGGTAACTTCGCTCAGAGGAAGAGGACCATGAGGCTCCTGTGGAAAGTCCAACAGTCTCCAGTGGGTGTTGGCAAACAGCTGGGAGCCTGAGAAGTCGGGTGAGAGGTACACAGCCTACCTATATGTAGGAGAGTTTCGTTTCTGAATTGCTCTCAAACTCCACCTGTCTTTATCTTTCCCACTTTTACTTAGTGAATGGAGTTTTAAGGATTTTATTTATTTGTTTTGTTTTTAAAGACATTGACTTATCGGTGTTTTCCTAGAAGCTTAAGGTATGTGCGATTCCTGCTGTTACCTTCAATTGTGGATGTTCTCTCGTCCTACTTTGGAACCAATTGTACCCTGAATATTACAGAGGAGAAGAAAGAAAGAACGGCATTTTTATGTCATTCCCAACCACTAGTACCTCACGAATTGGACTATAGACTATTACTGAAGTGCACAATTTGGCACAAAGAAGAGTTCAGGCTCTTCCCCAAAGGAGATCATAGTGGGCCCTCACTATCTGGGGGGGGGGGCACATTAGAAAAGCAGCAGCTATTGCAGGAGGCAAGGAGCAGGCATAGAGAAGGAGCAGGGCAGGCCCTCTCAGGCAAAGTCCCTAAGGAAAGCAATATGCAAGCCAGGTTTAGGAATTGGGATTTAATCCACAGTAAATGCAGGATTATGGAGCTGTTTAGTAAGGCATACTCCATAAGATGTTAACGGAGAAGTCCTATATGAAATCCATGAGGAATAGGAAGGGAAATGAGGAAAATAATTTTTAAAACATTTGGCACCAATCATATATATATATATATATATGGTAGGTTGAAACATGACAGAATTAGCTAAAACTAACACTGATGAAAATCAAGACAATATTTTATGGCTCTTTCTTCTCAAGAACTCATGTTGCTTTCACAATGTGACTTAAATATTCATTCTTAGAGAAAATGAAAACCCAGTGATGTAGTGAAGCCCAATTTACCTCATCTTAAAAACACCTTATGATATCGCAGAAGTGAAAGGCTTTTGAATCCAAGTCTTTTGAAATACAGTAAAGAGAGTTTATGGAGAAATTTAAACTTTGTGTCTTTAAATTTTTTTTAGCTTCTTTATTCCAACTCAAGCTGGAAACAACCCACGTGCCCATCAACTGGTGAATCGAAAAACAAATTGTGGTATACCCATACAATATAAAACTACTTGGCGATAAAGAAGAATGAACTACTGATACATATAACAGGATGAATCTCAAAAACATTGTGCAGAGAGAAGCCAGATTCAAGAAAGTACATTCTGAATGATTCAATTTATATAATGGATAGGAAATATAAATATAATCCATACTGGCAGAAAACATATAAGTGGTTGCCTGCAGTCATGGGTTCTGAGGGAATTGATTTGGAAGGGGCACAAGGGAAATTATTAAGAGTGATGAAAATGTCCTATATCTTCATGTAGTGACAGTTACATGTGTGTATAAATTTGTCAAAGCATATCAGAATGTATAAAGAGAGTCGAGAGGCTACTCTGAAGGTTGCTCATATGCAAGCTTCACTTAGACATTGCTACCTATAATAATCTGCCAACCCCCAACCTGGGCCATTCCACCCAACCCTAAAGAACACCTAGGACAATAATATAAGATTCCACAAGAGTTCCATGCACTAGAGTAACTTTCCAAAAACCTACAACCTCCAGATGGGTCCCTGGACCAGATAAGTCTTGAAACCTAGAGGGGCCAGCCTCTCTAGAATATCAGATAGTTCCATCTCCTTACCCCATATTATTGACAGATCCCTTCCAACATGAAAAAGTTAGAATGGGTATAACCCAAACACCCCTAAAGAGGGGGATAGAAAGATCAAAGGTGATAATGGAGTTATACAGAGAAGACAGGATTTAACAAATGAATATGATTGCTGAATCATTAAATTATCTCTTTTAGTCTCTAGTATCTTAGAGCAGCTAGAAGTAAAAACCTAATATTGTGGAATTGTAACCTATGCCAAACTCTGAAATATGTTCTACAACTAAATGTAGTGCTGTGCTTTGAAATTTATTGCTTTTTTGTATATATGTTATTTTCACAAAAAAATCCCCACATGAGAATGTACACTTAAAATGGGTGCATTTTTTACCTACAAATTGTACCTCAGTAAATTTGATTTTCTAAAGATTGTGTGTTCTATCTTAGGGTACTAATATTCTTTAGAATAATAAAGATTTTTTTTGTCCACTTTGGATAAGCTTAAGTAATTTGTCTACTCCAAGCCTAACTGGATTAGGGAACAAACATCCACCCCAAGCATATTGGGAAGGCAATTAAACCTGCATAACCCATTGCAGCACAGCAAAAGCTGGATCATATCCTCATTCTTCTAAGGCTAAAAGGTCTTTCCTCACTGAGGGAACTATCCATCCAAATATCACCCACAAAGACATAGAGACCAGATTTTAAGACATTCATGAAGAAGGGGAGAATAAGCAAACTTTGATTTTCACAGAAATAATAAGTTTGGTGGAAAATTTTATTGAGTGATCCCTTCTGAACCCCTTGGCACAATCTTCTGTTCTGACAACTCAACAGAGTTGAGCAACACTGAAAAGCACCTGGAAATATTGGATTAAACATAGGAAACATACCTTTAATGCAAAGCTGAGCTCACAAGAGAAGAAGAAAATTCTCAGGGGCAAAAAAGAAATAAGAAATGGAAAGTGAGTAGTGATTGGCCTTGACTAGATGGGGATTTTATTAACCAAGCAAGGACAGAAGAGGAAGAAATGGGCAGCATGATTTGGGGACTAGAATCAGAGATGCCTGAATTAGCGCAGGACCCCAAATGTTTACACCACCAGTGAAAGAGATCATGTCTTTGTTGTAGGTTGGTCTACCTGGAAATCCAACTATAAGACAAGTTTAGTATGCAAGAACGTTTATAAGGGAGCGTTCTTGGAATTTACAGCTTTAGGGAAAGGGAAAGAATCAAGATTGGGTAGAGGGAGAGCTAAACTGTGATATAGTCTCCCAAAGGCCTCAGGCAACCCCACAGGGAGTCCTGAAAGAGCATACCACAGCATACCGCATACTGCTTTAATCTGTCTCTCTTAGCTTGGGTAGACCAAACAAAATAAACAGAACAAAATCCATAAGAACTAATAACAAAAAGTATGCCTTACATGGATTCCAGGTTTGAATTCACACTACCTGGTTGTTCTAGGAATACCCAAGCAAAGAAATCAATATAAAAGCAGTCCTGGGCTAAAATGCCCTGGGCTACCTAACTAAACAAACGCAAAATCTATTTGGAAGAACATATTTTCAACTTAGGTGGCAAAAGATTCCCATACCTAATTGTCCAACAAACATGAGCCCACAATGCAAAATTAACAAAGCAATTTACCATGAACAAGAATCTGTGAAAAGAATAAGTGGAAGAACTAGGTGTCTAAGAATTCCAGATAATAGATTTACCAAATATAAATAATAAAAGAAGGGAATGTCTATGCCTGAAGATGTTAAAAAGAATTTTAAAAATTAAAAACATGAAAAGGAAAAAGAAATGATTAGATAGATCAATCAGTGTGGAAAATAAATTTAAAATTAAATGAAAGAATTAAACACTAATTTGCATACAGCTGAAGAGAAAATTGGAAACTAGAAAATAAAACTAAAGAAAGTATTCAATAGTTAGAGACTTCAATTCCCCACTCTCATCAATGGACAGAACATCTAGACAGAGGATCAATAAAGAAACAGAGAATTTGAATATTACAATAAATGAGCTAGACTTAACAGACATTTATAGGACATTACACCCCACAACAGCAGGATGCACTTTTTTCTCAAGTGCTCATGGATCATGCTCAAAAATAGACCATATGCTGGGTCACAAAGCAAGTCTCAACAAATTTAAAAAGATTGAAATCATACAAAACACTTTCTCAGATCATAAAGGAATGAAGTTGGAAATCAATAATAGGCAGAGTGCCAGAAAATTCACAAATACATGGAGGCTCAACAACACACTCTTAAACAACCAGTGGGTCAAGGAAGAAATTACAAGAGAAA
>PVIY010057909.1:0-12677 GCA_004026745.1 Myrmecophaga tridactyla
TATTTGCATTTAAAAATGGCATTGCACAATATAGGACTGAACACTGAAATGTATGTTAACAGTTTCATATTTTATTTTATTGTGTTGCTCAGAATGACATTAAATATCAAATGAAAAGTACCTCGAAAAGTTCACAGAGACATTGAGGAAGAAAGGAGAAAAGTGTATAGTGGAGTACTTTTAAAGACCTATTTCCTGCTTTTTAAAAAAAGCGCCCCTCATTTTCATTTCATATTGAGCCCTGCAAATTATTTAGCTGGCCCTGCATCTGGATGAGTACTATGGCAGACAAGCACTACAAAATTACATGGCAAAGGCTACTGATAGAGATATGGGTGAAAAATTGAACCCTCAATGTAATTTACCACACCATGTGCTCCATATAGCCTGGATGTTTTATTTTTAATTTGTGAAGATTCTTGAGAATAAAAGATGGCCTTGAACTCAGTCAGAACAGTTGACAATATGGAGGTTCCATTTTTAATTTATAGATGAAATATATTAATGTGGGACCATTTGGAGGTTTCTCTCTCAACTTCAAACACAGGAAAGTTTAAGCTGATCTTGCGCACAGCTGACATTTTTATGAGGGCTGTTTTTGCTAAGGAGCCCATAAATCACACTGATTAGTTTCTTGAGCTGTAGGGAAGGCCAGATAGTAAAGAAAACCAGCCAGACAGAATATCTAACTTCTTCAATTTCCCATCACACTGATATTCTCTTCTTCAAATTAAATTTCTTTTCTACTATCTTTTTTTGTGTCTTTATACAATTTCCATCATTTTTGTTATACACAGATTCACTTAAGGTGGACGACACAGACATGTGATTGACCCAAGGCTAGAACTGATGTCTCCACTTTCCCTTTTACTTGAAAACAGAGTTGTACTGCATTCTTACTGACTTTTAAATCATTTATGTGATTGCCCTTTTGGGGCAATATATTTGTACTGTGTTGGACTTTTTTCACTTTAATTACTGTGATACAAACCTCCATCTGGGAAAAAAAAAGTTTAGTTTACATAAAGAAGTATCATGGATTGTGTTTCAGTGTCTGAAGAGTTCTTCCTTGGCAATTCTATTAATGATCAGACAAGAAATTAGAGGGACAAACCCACTGTCTGCTTAATTCAGCTCTTTGAAAGAGTTTCACTTAGGAATATGTATTTCCATCCCAGAAATGATTACCAGGTGGTTAAATTTCAAGAGGAGGGAGAATTAACATTCTGAATGAAAAAAAAAGTATCTAGTAAGAGAGGATGAAGTGGAAGAAAATTGTTTACAAAGAGAATAGGATTTGGGACAAGAGAAAAAAATTGTCCAGTTACTTATGTACATACCCATTTCATTTCATTTTGTACATTACACTTTGTACTATGTTTCAGTTCTGGCTGATACTTCTTGTTGAATGTTTATGCTTTACTGTCCAGAGTTTTTCTGGAGTTATACTACTAAAAGCAAGGAGTAAATTCTCTAGATGGAGCTCCCCGACAAGGTGGGCAGCCTGTCCAGTGGCATAAGAGCAGGATAAATGAGACTCTTTTCCTTTTCCATTTATTCTCCTCCTCACTTCCCAGCCAGGAGTGACTTTGGTCCATGGGGAAATGTACTTGTTCAATACCCACAAGGACAGGAAGGGCCTTCAGGTTCTGCATCTCAGGAAAGCCAGAAAGAACTCCAGACTCTGGACTTGGGACACAAGAGAGCAAATTGGCATGGTTTTGCCAGGAACTGCACCTCATGTCCCCATGGGCTTATCCTGAATTTTTTATTCAGCCAAAAGGCCATAAAACATGTGTAACACTGGGAGGAAAGCTTTGATGTTGGAATTTACTCTGAAAGTGCTGGAATCACCTAACAGAAGTTCCAAGAAGCGAGGGGTGTGGAGGTAGCACCAGGCAAAGTCATGTCAGGTGTAAGTTTGTTCACAGTTATTGATATGAGAAAACCTCTTTGGGACTTGATCCTGTGAATGTGATTGCCATATAAATCATTGAAAACTCTCAGGGGTGAAACGACGGAACATTTTTCCATTTATTCAATGGTGCGTCACATACTGATTAAATGTTCAACATCTGCCAGGCAGGCGACTCCTATGGGAGCTGTTTGTCCCTTCTGGCAAATCCACTGGCCTAGAAGGACAAAGGGGTTAGTGCTTGAAGGGACAGCACTTGGCCATGGGAGATGAGGCCTGTGGATAAACCACCCCCCTCCAGTCTTTAGGGTGGACTATTCCAAGGTGCCTCCTATACAGGCCCTCAGGTGGTCCCCGTGTAGCTCAGCCATGTATGCTAAAGGGGGTCACTCCCCACAGTTAACTGTCTATACTCAAATTGTCATTCCAGGGTCTGCATTTGGAAAGAACCAAAGCTAAGACCTAGCGCTAGCATCTGCTGAGAAGAGCCAGATTAGGAAAATGGAATAACTGAAATGCAGATGCTACCAAAGGGCACTGGCAGACACAAAACCTTGTCCCAACCACATTGGCATAAACTCTCAGGCTCTCCTGGAGTACCGAGAAACAACCAAAATTATCTCTTTGCTAATGGATTCAGCCATCCTAGGGCGGAAGGCCCTGACTTGGACGGACCTAGACTCCAGAGATCAATGTCTTGCAGGCTGGTCTTACTTACCCTTGGCCAAAAGGAGGGCCAAAGTAAGTAAAAAAAAAACAGCCCTGCTGGCAGCTAGGCTGTTGTGTTCCAAATGAATACAAACAGTGCTCAAGGAAAATAAATAATGTCCAAAGAAGGTTAAACACCATAACCATGTGTGGAACCAGACAGATACCCACTTCCTCAAGCTCCCCTTTGACTACCTCAATACATACCCAAATCATATAAGAAAGCTTTCCCTTCTGTCTGAGATACCCACAGTTGATCAATTGACTTGTCACTTGTTGTAGCAAGCTAAATAAAGCTAAGAGTTTGTTTTCTATAGCAGCCATGTTTCTGGTGGTCTTTGGCTGGTAAACATTACCAGTGACCTCTTTGCTGCCAGTTGATTAACATCTTTCCCAAGGAAAATAAAATAAATGTCCCCTTTTTTCAAAATAACTGTGTTTTTTTCCTGCTCTTCTCTTTCTTTTATGTGAATCCTGGCTTTGCCTTTATTAGATGTAATTTCTCTTGTGTACATGTAAAGTAGTGCACTAATAACTCACTACGCCCATCTTTTTTATTTATTTATTTTTAACTTTTTTATTGTATAGCATAACATATTTACAAAACAACGAAATAAAAAAGCAATAGTTTTCAAAGCACTCTTCAAGAAGGAGTTACAGGACAGATCCCAGAGTTTGACATGGGCTATCCTACAATCCTCTCAGAATTTTCCTTCTAGGTGCTGCAGAATATAGGAGGCTAGAGGGCTTAAATAATTCATCATCACAATCAACTATTTTTCCTTCTTTTTTGAGTGAAAAATAACATATAAACAAAAAAGCTATACATTTCAAAGCACAGCACCACAATTAGTTGTAGAACACACTGGAGTTTGACATGGGTTACAATTTCACAATTTTAGGTTTGTACTTCTAGCTGCTTTAAAATACTGGAGACTAAAAGAGATATCAAGTTAATGATTCAGCATTCATATTCACTTGTTAGAGCCAATCTTCTCAGTATAATTCCACCATTACCTCTGAACTTTCCATACCTCTCTTTAGGGGGTTTGGACTCTGACAATTCTAACTTTTTCATCTTGGAAGGGTCTGTCACTAATATGGGGTAGGGAGATGGAACTATCTGATGTTCTGGAGAGGCTGGGCTAGGTTTCAGGACTCATCTGAACACGGGACCCATCTGGAGGTTGCAGGTTTCTGGGAAGTTACTCTAGTGCATGGAACCCTTGTGGAATCTTATATATTGCCCTAGGTGTTCTTTAGGATTGGCTGGGATGGTCCAGGTTGGGGGTTGGCAGGTTATGACAGGTAGCAAGGTCTACCTGAAGCTTCCATAAGAGCAACCCCCAGAGTAGCCTCTCGATTCTATTTGAACTCTCTCTGCTGATGGTTTCCTTTTGAATATAGCTCATAGCATGCAACAGCAGTTTTCCCCCTGTACCCTGGACTTAAACACTCTTTGCACAAGAATCATGTCTTTGAAGTAATTCTTGCGAAAACTAATTCATATTTCTAGTGTTAATTAGTAGGACACAAAAGTCTATACAACTTTCATTTTTGTTCATCTGCAATATGGTAATATTACTTATAGACCCACTAGAGAACCACCTTCACTCCTAGCTATTCCCTTACATTGGAGTTCAACCTCATTAGCTAATGGTTCACCAATCTCTAGTTTCTTTCTATATATCACTAAGTCCCCTTCATTCTGTATTATAAGTCTCTGATTATACCTCTATGCTGGTCATAAAAGTGGAATAATGCAGTATCCTTTTGTGTCTGGCTAATTTCACTCAGCATTATGTCCTCAAGGCCTATTCATCTTGTCATGTGCTTCAGGATATCATTTTGTCTTACTGCTGCATAATATTCCATCGTATTTACATACCACATCTTGTTGATCCACTCGTCTGTTGATGGGCATTTGATTTGTTTCCATCTTTTGGCGATTGTGGATAATGCTGCTATCAACTTCAGTGTGCAAATGTCTGCTTCTGTCGTTGCTTTCAGCTCTTCTGGGTATATACCAAGTAGTGCTATTGCGGAGTCAAAACTCGATATTTAGTTTCCTAAGGAGCCGCCAAACAGTCTTTCATAGTGGCTGTACCATTATACATTCCCACCAGCAGTGCATAAGCATCCCAGTTTCTCCACATCCTCTCCAACATTTATAGTTCCTGTTTGTTTAATAGCAGCCATTCTTACAGGTGTGAGGTGGTATCTCATTGTAGTCTTGATCTGCATTTCCCTTATAGCCAAAGAAAATGAGCATCTGTTCACATGCTTTTGTGTCACCTATATTTGCTCTTCAGAAAAACACTTATTCATATATCTAGCCCATTTCATAATTGGGTTGCTGTTTTGTTGTTGAGTTGTATGATTTCTTTGTATATACAGGAAATCAAACCTTTGTCTGAGAAATGATTTCCAAATATTTCCTCCCATTGAGTTGTGTACTTCTTCACCTTTTTGGTGAAGTCTTTTGAGGTGTGGAAGCATCTGAATTTGAGGAGTTCCCATTTATCTATTGTTTCTTTTGTTGCTTGTGCTTTGAGTGTAAAATTTAGGAAGCTACCTCCTATTACTAAGTCTTGAAGATGTTTCCCTACATTTTCTTCTAGAAGCTTTATGGTGCTAGTACTTATATTTAGGTGTTTGATCCACTTTCAGTTAATTTTTGTATAGGGTGTAAGATAGGGGGTCCTCTTTCATTCTTTTGGCTATTGACATCTAGTTCTTCCATGCCCACTTATTGAAAAGATTATTTTGTCCTAGTTCAGAGGATTTGGGAGCCTTGTCAAAAATCAGTTGACCATAGATTTGGTGGTCTATTTCTGCACTCTCGATTCGATTGCATTGGTCAATGTTTCTGTCTTTGTGCTAGCACCATGCTCTTTGGACCACTATGGCTTTATAACAGGTTTTAAAGTCATGGAGTATTAATCCTCCCACTTTGTTCCTCTTTTTTAGGATGCTTTTAGCTATTCGGGGTCTCTTTCCATTCCAGATGAATTTGGTAATTAGCTTTTCCAAATCTTCAAAGTAGGTTGTTGGAATTTTGATTGGTGCTGTGTTGAATCTTTAGATCAGTTTGGGGAGAACTGATATCTTAACTATATTTAGCCTTCCTATCCATGAGCAGGGAATGTCTTTCCACCTATTTAGATCTCCTTTGATTTCTTTTAGCAGTGTTACATAATTTTCTGTGTACAAGTCCCTTACATCCCTAGTTAAGTGCATTCCTAAGTAGTTGCTTCTTTTACTTGCTATTTTCAATGGAATTTTTTCATTAACTGACTCCTCAGCTAGGTCATTCCTTGTTGTATTAGCTAGGGTTCTCTAGAGAAACAGAATCAGCAGGAAATATTTGTAGATTGAAAATTTATAAAAGTGTCTCACGTAACTGTGGGAACGTAGAGTCCAAAATCTGGTGCTATGTGCCTCTAGCATGTTCTTCACTTGGTCAACAGAGTCTTTAATCTGTCATATCTGCTATTTTTGAATTTATTCTTTCAAATTCCTCTTCATGCTCCTCTACTGTCTTCTTGATCTGCTTTATGTCATTTGCTATCCCACTTATTTTATTAAGTAGTGTTGTCTGAACATCTTTGATTAGTTGTTTCAATGTCTATGTCTCCTCTGGTGTTTTAATTTGGTCATTAGGCAGGGCTATATTTGTCAGCATCGTGATATGCTTAGTGATCTTCTGTCTTCGTGGCATGTAAGTATCTTGATTGATTTACTTTGGGAGTTGATTTCTTTCACTTGCCTAAGGCCTTGCGCTTATGGAATGGTTGTACAGCAGGGAACAGGGTATAGGGTGGGGCACTCAGTGCGGTGATTTGTTTCTGGGCAGGTATAGGTACAGGTTGGGGATGTTACCCTGATGCTTGTGAATGTGGACCAACCCAGCAGCCAGGGAGGATGTAGCTGTGTGGGTGTATTGGTCTGGGGGGCATAACCCTGGTGTGTGCTGGTCTGAGGCACAGGGCCCTTTGTGCACAGGTATAGAGCTGTGGCAGCAGGTTGGCATTATGCCTTCATGGACTGGGGGCAGATGTGACCTGGCTGCGCAGGTCAGCACTTTCTCAGAGCTTGAAAGTGTGCCTGATGGCCATGGGCATGTGCGGTTCTAAGACTGCTGTAAAGTGTGGTTGCCAGAGCTGAATGATGTGATTGGGGGCCTGTGAACATGCGTAGGCCTAGGAGTTCCATTAACTGATGTGCAGAGCTCAGGGAGGTGGAGCAAAGCTGTGCGACGCTATGGGCAGGGGGGGCAGGGGTAGTCTAGGTTTGGAGGTTAGTGCCCGCAACCTTTATGCGCTGGCAACAACCTGCAGGGAACAGGGAGGGGGAGGTAGTGCTCAGAAGGGTGTAGGAGAGGTGGGTTGGGCTGCACTCAGGGTGGGAGTGGGGGGCAGGTATGTGCACGCAGGTTGGTGGGGTGGGGGCACCTGAAGTTCGGGGAATGTGAACAGGTGGTGGGGTTTGTGTGTGAGGGGTGTGGGCTGATTCGCCGGTCATGGGGCTGTGGTGGTGAGGGTAGCGCACCAAAGGAATGAGGCCTGGCTTACTTCCTAGTACCCGGTTCCCGTCCATGCACTCCCGCAGGTTCCATGCCTCCACGCCAGCCTCCAGCTTTCTGTCTTTCAGTTCCTTGGCCTCTGAAACCAGGGTGCCCTATAGGTGCAGAAGGCTCTCCCAGGTCAGCCACACTCTTGAATCGCCGCCTGAGTCCCCCTCCTCTCCCTTCTCTAACTTTTCTATGGAGCAGGGCTAATCTTGAGCTACTCTATTCAGCCATCTTCCCGGAAGTCTACTACACGCATCTTTTGAGTCAATCTTTTACACTGCAGCACACTTTTACTGAAGACTGGGCATTAACAGCAAGGGGTCTACATATAGTTTATGTAGTCTACATATAGTTTATATAGTTTAGCTCCATATCGTTGATACCGTGAATCCAATATCATGTATCACTTTTTAAAATATTCTACAATATTTTTCCCAACATAGTCTCCAACTTCCCAACAAGTTTCTTGAGCTTATTTCTTCAACTCTATGGCCCACAAAAAATATATAAAAACCCCCACACACAAATTCAAAACCCGAAACTACAAAACAAGAAAATCGTCCTATAAAGGAAAACCATGGGAGAAGGTATAAGGTAACTATTATTAAAGAAGTTCCCTTGTCCTGCCCATTAGTTGCTTGTTGTCTACCTACCTTCTGAGAATTGTGTGTGTGCCTGAGGGGGATGGGGGGATTTGGGAGATAAAGACTCTGGAGATTCAAGAACCACTGTATTATTCTTTGAATTTGAGAGATTAGTGATATATAAGAATGGAGAATCCATTTGAACTCTTTAGTGTAGCAGAGGTAAATTGTCATCGAAGCTGTGGGAAAGGAAATGTCAGCCCAACACCACAGTTGGCTCTACAATAAAATATATTTACGGTGCCATAATAATGTACATGCTGTTTATATGTTTTCAATTTTTTAGAATCAATCTCTAGCAAAGCACAAGGGACCTAATTATAGTTAGAAAACAAAGGAGAATGCAATTCAATACAGAATTAAAAGGAGAGTTCACAGAATTTGGGAGAAGACAATGTGAAGAAGCACGTAGGGTTATTAACATCTCCATTTTCCCAAGTGACGATTTAGAAGTACTGTTGATTGTTAAGGGAAGCAAAAAATAATGACTTATGGATTGCATTTAAAGTGAAAAAGGAATCAACAGAAGAAGTATGTAGGAAGAAATGTGAGTTCATTTTTTTCAAATTGCTTGTAGGATAAATACTACAGACAGTGTTTTCAAGTGAGAAATCAGGAAATAGAGTTATAAACATGCAATTACTTGTATAAAGGCAAACATTAGAAAAATAAAGTGACTAAATCAGTTGCCCCTGAGCAGGGTGAATGAAAGAGGGATGAATTACAATGCCTCCAGTTCAAGAGCCCAGGCCCTGACCATCGCTGCCCTGCCAGGCCATCAGAGAAGACTTCCAAGCAGCATTGCACCTTCCAATCAAGAGTAGAAGACGGCCAACTTATCTGAGAGCAGCATCTTACCAAAATCCCAGTGAGGACAGAAAGATACAAGGGAGAGAAGCAGCTTCCTGTACCAGATAAAACCAACTTCCTTGTACCAGATCATGTCAAAGTGATTGAAATAATCAAAACAATTAGAAGGCACTTGCAGTCGAATGCTAATCAAGCCTTCTTCCTACTGGTGAATAGACATAGCATGGTGAATATTTCTACACTGATTTCTGAAGTGTATGAGAGCCAGAAGGAGGAAGATGGATTCCTGGATATGGGATATGTCTCTCAGGAGATATTTGGAATGAAATTGTTGCTGGAAGCCTAGGCAAGTGCATTTATTCTAGAATTTTCTAAACCCTTACACTGAGCTGGAGGTGGGGGAAGGGATGTTACCAACTGAGACTGATGGGTTCATCTAATCACGGGTCATCAGAATAGCAGCGTTCCCATCTAGGGGATTTAGGAAGTAGTTTTTTTTTTATTTCAAGCAGAAAAACCGAGCTCCAAATGAATACATGCAACTTTGGAAAATTATACTACTTAAGCTAGAACATCTTGTTTTCCAGTTTTAGAAGTTTTAAGATAAAATGCTTTGCATTTTTAAAAAACGTGCTTTAACCATGAACAGATAATAATTTGATCTAAAACTTTAAAACATTGTTTCAAGCAAGTTCACATTTATTAATTTTATTTTTATACATTTTGGAAACTCTTGAAAAAATGAGAGAATTCAAATTCTGTATAAGTCTACTTCCCAGAGCTAACAAAGATTTACATTTTGCTCTATAACCATATGTAAAACGTAATCATATTAGAGCATTATACATAGGCACACTATGTATTAGTCAGTTCTATTTTTTTTCTTATGTATATGGAATATGTTTTATATCAATATAATCAGTTATAAAACATTTTAAATTTCTATTATTTAGAAACATACTATCTTTTTTTTTACAAAACAACCCCCTACTGATGAACACTTGAGTTGCTTCCATTTTTCACTGTAATAAACAATGAAGCAAGAAATTTTGTGCAGCTCTGTCTTTGTACATAGACTTAAATATTTCCTTTGGATAATTCCCTAGAAATGCAATTGCTCAGCCATGTGTATGCATACTGTTAAGGTTTCTGATGGATATTGCCAAACTGCTTTCCTGAAACATACCAATTCAAACCTCTTCCAGAAGTACACAAGGTAAAAAAACAAGTTAGTTCTATCTTCATTTATTCAATTACAAGTAAGGGTCAACATTTTTTCATATGCTGTATGGATTTTATATCTATTCATATCATTCATGTACTTTTTAAATTAGAAAATATATTTCTTTTTCTTAATTGACTTGTAAGTTTTGATTCAATTTATTGTGGCTTTTAATACACAGATATATATATGTGTGTGTGTGTGTGTGTGTGTCTTTTCCATTTAAAGTTTCTTTGTCACTTCTAGAGGAGTCTTTTCCATCACCTCATCGTACAATTATTTACCTAATTTTTCCTCATTTTTTGAGTTTTTTTAAGCTGTTTATATTTGAATATTTAATCTAGCTGAAATTTAATTTGCTGCATTATGTGAGTCATAATGAAATAGTTATAAACATGCTATTGCCTTTTTTATATGATTATCAAATTATGCCCCAAACACTTCTTACATTATCTTTCCTTTACTCGTTGATTTAAAATGGCATTTTTGTAACATATGCTTGAGTATCTTTTAGGATTTTCTTTTAACTAATCTGTTTTACATTCCTTGGATAGGAGTGCCATTATGCTTTTTAAATCTAGATGGGAAGATGACCTTTAAATTTTTCAACATTTCCTTATTAAGTCTTATATATACTGCAGCAAGATGAACCTGAGAATAATTTTTATCACATCCACAGACTTACCTCCCCCCTATTTAATTGATATACTTTTTATGACATTTTAGGTTAATCTGGGGAAAATACTCCAAAATATTAATCTCTCATCAAGAAACTTTGGATCTCTCTTTCCATTTATTCAAATCTTTTCTGTTTTACAGTAAAGTTTTGTGCATCCCCAAACTTCCTGCTAAATTTATTCATAGTAATTTAGCACTTTAAACATCTACTGTGAAGAATGAGAACTTTGATTTCCCATATACTGTCTTAACTAGTAACTAGTACATGGGAAAGCTTGTGCTTCATTAATATTTAATTATTTATATTTTCTTAACCAGTTATGTGGCTTATTTTTTCCCATTAGTTCTATAGTTATCATCTGTTATTGATTCAGTTGGGTTCAAGTGGGCTAGAATATCAGCTTCCAATATGCAGAGTTTGATTTCCTTTTCTAATATCTATACTGCTCATTTCTTTTACTTGGTTTATTTCATTGGCTAAAATATGCAGAGTAGTACTAAATAAGAATGCCTTTGGTGGGCATTCTCATTATGTTTCTGATTTTAAGGGAGATGCTTCTACTATTTCAACATTAGTTATGGAGATGGCTGTTGCTTTGAAATAGACATTATTTGCCATGCTTACAAACTGACGGTGATTCTTAAGACTACTAAAAATTCCATTGTTGCTTATTTCTACTTTTAAATAAGAAACAGGTTATGTTTTGATTTTATCAATAGTTCTTCAGAATTTATAGACATAGTATATATACTTTTCTCATCATTACCCACAATGAAGGAAGCAATAGATTGCTGCATTAAGTATACCTGCTTTACTAAGACAAATCCTACTTTAACATGATAAATTAATCTTTCATTGGTTTAGTTTTCTATATTTTTATAGGATTTTAACATTTGTATTCCTGAAGTTGGTCTATAGTTTCTATTGTTTGTGCTGGTTTTGTCAAGTTTCATAATTGAGGTTATGCAGGACTTATATCATGAATACAGAAGTTTTAAAGCTATTTTTATCATTTGGGTTTTTTAAAGCAGATAGTATATATTTTGGAGGTTTGAGAGCACTTTCCTATAAAACATGTTTTAATATATTTCTGCTACTAATTTTGTGTTTCTTATCAAGTCAAATGGTTATTTGACTTAATTTCCATTTTATCTCAAATATAAAACCATATAAAGCTATGAATTGTCTTCAATTACAGATTTGTTCTTATCCCAGACATTTAAATGTGGTTTCCTTATTTAATTAATTTCTGAATGGCCTACATTTTTTTAACTTAAGAAAACAACACTATCTTTTCTCCAGTAACACAAACAATGCAAGTTTACTATAGAAAATATAAAAATCACTATTAAGGATAGATATGTCATTTTTTCAAAACTAAAAATTTCCCCTAACATCCCAATGTCTAGGCTTCTGTTTTTCTATACATATATAAGTATATATGATGTGAATCGAATTTGTTTACTCTATTATCTAATAATTATACCATCCAATTTATAATTGACTGTTTTAAATGGCTTACTGGTTTTATTATAATTATTTTAAGCACTGTGTAACAAAAAATTGCCATACCGATACTTTTTCAATCATGTTCAGTGATGTGTCTTTGCAAACATTTGTTTATCAAACGTCTGCTTTATTGACTATATTTTTCTGATTCTTATTTCCAAATTTTCTTTGGATTTACTAGCTTTTGTATAGTAGCTCATATGCTGTGTACAAGGTCAATGTTTTGCTACCCTTCCTACAAATTGCAATCACCTGGGGTGCTTTTAAACATCCTAATGGCCAGGAGTCTTCAAAAACCAATTAAATCAGAATCTCTCAAGGTAGGACCAGAACAGCTGTAATTTTTAAAGATGCTCACAAAATTCCATTTACTCTCAAAGGCAAAGGACCACTGGGCTACTTGGTATATACAGAACTGAAGTGTCGAAGCTTAATCCTTAAGGTTTATATATTTTGTAAATGCAGCTGTTTTCACAAGTTAGTAGCACATTAGTAAACAAGTTAATCCCAGTATCTTTGAAAGACACAAGTTTAACTTTGCCTGGGGCTGCACCACTCAATACATTGTCCAGAGTATCCCCCATGCAGGGAAACTGCTGTACTCACCAACACTTAAA
>PVIY010057910.1:0-12681 GCA_004026745.1 Myrmecophaga tridactyla
ACCAAAAAAAAAAAGCCAGAAAAGAACAAACAATGGAAAGCTACAATGTGAGCTTTGAAAAGGCAGAAGAAAGGATTCGTGAATTGGAGGATGTGACATCTGAAATCTGACAAGCGAAAGAAAATATAGGGAAAAGAATGGAAAAATATAAGCAGGGACTCAGGGAATTGAATGACAATATGAAGTGCACAAATACACACTTTGTGGGTGTCCCAGAAGGAGAAGAGAAGGGAAAAGGAGGAGAAAGACTAATGGAGGAAATTATCACTGAAAATTTCCCATCTCTTATGAAAGACATAAAATTAGATTCAAGAAGTGCAGTGTACGCCAAGCAGAATAGATCCAAATAGACATATTCCAAGACATTTACTAATCAGAATGACAGATGTCAAAGTGAAAGAGAGCCTTTTCAAAGCAGCAAGAAAAAAGCAACCCATCACATACAAGGGAAGCCCAATAATACTATGTGCAGATTTCTCAGCAGAAACCATGGAGGCGAGAAGCCAGTGGTATGATATATTTAAGATTCTAAAAGAGAAAAACTGCCAAATAAGAATTCTATATCCAGCAAAATTGTCCTTGAAAAATGAGGGGGAAATTAAAACATTTTCAGGCAAAAAATAACAGAGAATTTGTGACCAAGAGACCAGCTCTGCAAGAAATACTAAAGGAAGCACTAGAGGCAGATAGGAAAAGACAAGAGAGAGAGGTGGGAAGAAGAATGTAGCAATGAAGCCTATCAGTAAAGGTAAAAAGAGAAAAAAAGTTAGATATTACATATAAAACCCAAAAGGCAAAATGGTAGAACAATGTACTACTGCCCTTATAATAATAACACTAAATGTTAATGGTTAAACTCCCTGTTATAGTTTGCTAGCTGCTGGAATGCAACACACCACAGAAGGACTGGCTTTTAATAAAAGGGGATTTATTTAGTTAATATATAGTTCTTCACAGGAAAGGCAGCTAACTTTCATCTGAGGTTCTTTCTTACGTGGGAAGGTTCAGGGTAATCTCTGCTGGCCTTCTCTCCAGGCCTCTGGGTTCCAACATCTTTCCCTGGGGTGATTCCTTTCTGCATCTCCAAAGGCCTGGACTGAGCTGCAAGTGCCAAGATGAGGTATGCTGAGCTGCTTGGGCTGTGCTACGCTGAGCTCTGTCATTTAAGCACCAGACAATTAAATCAAATATCATTCATTACAGCAGGCACGCCTGTTAGCCAACTGCAATGTAATGAGCAACAGATGAAGTTCACATACCATTGGCTTATGTCCACAGCAACAGAACTAGGTGCCTTCACCTGGCCAAGTTGACACCTGAATCTAACTACCACACTCCCCAATCAAAACAAATAGACTGGCAGAATGGATGAAAAAACAGGACTCATCTATATGCTGTCTGCAGAAAATGCATTTTAGAACCAAGGACAAACACAGGTTGAAAGTGAAACGTTGGAAAAAAATATTTCATGCAAACAACAATCAGAAAAGAGCAGGAGTAGCTATACTAATATTCAACAATTAGACTTCAAATATAAAACAATTAAAAGAGACAAAGGCACTATGTATTAATAAGAGGAACATTTCAACAAGAAGACATAACAATCATAAATATTTATGCACTGAGTGCTCCAAAATACATGAGGCAAACATTGAAACACTGAAAAGAGAAATAGACACATCTACCATAATAGTTGGAGACTTCAATTCCCTGCTCTCATCAATGGACAGAATATCTAGACAGATGGTCAATAACGAAACAGAGAATTTGAATAATATAATAAACAAACTAGACTTAACAAACATTTACAGAACATTATACCCCACAACGGCATGATACACCTTTTACTCAAGTGCTCATGGAACATTCTCAAGGATAGACCATATGCTTGGATCAAAAAGAAAGTCTCAATAAACTTTAAAAGATTGAAATCATACAAAACACTTTCCCAGATCATAAAGGAATGAAGTTGGAAATCAATAATAGGCAGAGGACGAGAAAATTCACAAACATATGGTGGCTAAACAACACACTCTTAAATAACCAGTGGGTCAAGGAAGAAATCACAAGAGGCAATATCTTGAGGCAAATGAAAATGAAAACACGACATATCAGAATGTATGGGATGCAGCAAAGGCAGTGTTAAGAGGGAAATTTATTGCCTTAAATGCCTATATCAAAAAAGAAGAATAAAAATCGAGGAATTAACTGTCCATTTGGAAGAACTAGAGAAAGAACAGCAAACTAACCCCAAAGCAAGCAAAAGGAAAAAAATAACAAAGATTAGAGCAGAAATAAATAAAATTGAGAACATGAAAACATTGAGAAAATCAACAAAACCAGAAGTTGGTTCTCTGAGAAACTCAATACAATTGATGGACCCTTAGCAAGGTTGACAAAAAAGAAAAAGAGAGAGGATACAAATAAATAAGATCAGAAATGGAAGAGGAGACATAACCACTGACCCCACAGAAATAAAGGAGGTAACGAGAGGATACTATGAACAACTTTATGTTAATAAACTAGACAACATAGATGAAATGGACAACTTCCTAGAAAGGCATGAACAACCAATACTGACTCAAGAAGAAATAGATGACCTCAACAAACCAATCATAAGTAAAGAAAGTGAATCAGTCATCAAGAAGCTTCCAAAAATAAAAGTCCAGGACTAGATGGTTTCACATGTGAATTCTACCAATCATTCAAAAAAGAATTACTACCAATTCTGCTCAAACTCCTCAAAAAAACTGAAGAGGAAAGGCTACCTAACTCATTCTATGAAACCAACATCACCCTCATACCAAATCCAGACAAAAATACTACAAGAAAATAAAATTACAGACCACTCTCTCTAATGAATATAGATGCAAAAAACTTCAACAAAATTCTTGCAAATTGATTCCAGTTGCACATTAAAACAATTATACAGAATGACCAAGTAGGATTTATTCCAGGTATGCAAGGATGGTTCAACATAAGAAAATCAATTAATGTAGCAAACCATATCAACAAATCAAAGCAGAAAAACCACACGATCATCTCGATTGAAGCAGAAAAGGCATTTGACAAAATTCAACATCCTTTCTTGATGAAAACACTTCAAAGAACAGGAATAGAAGGGAACATCCTCAACATGATAAAGGGAATATGAAAAACCCACAGCTAACATCATCCTCAATGGGGAAAGACTGAAAGTTTTCCCTCTAAGATCATGAAAACAAGACAAGGATGTCCAGTGTCACCACTGTTATTCAACATTGTGTTGGAAGTTCTAGCTAGAGCAATTAGACAAGAAAAAGAAACATGACACATCAAAACTGAAAAGGCGGGGCAGGCCACAGTGGCTCAGCAGGCAAGAATGCTCGCCTGCCATGCCAGAGGACCCGGGTTCGATTCCGATTTTACATGGGGTGCCTGCCCATGTAAAAAAAAAAACAAAAAAAAAAAACTGGAAAGGCGGAAGTAAAACTCTCACTGCTTGCAGATGATATGATACTATATGTCAAAAACCCCGAAAAATCCACAGCAAAACTACTAGAGCTAATAAATGAGTATAGTAAAGTGGCACATTACAAGATCAACACTCAAAAATCTGTAGTATTTCTATACACTGGTAATGAGCACTCTAAGGGCGAAATCGAGAAAAAAAATTCCATTTACAATTGCAACCAAAAGAGTGAAATATTAAGCAATAAATTTAAGGATACAAAAGACTTACACAAAGAAAACTACAAGAAATTGCTAAAAGAAATCACAGAAGACCTAAATAAATGGAAGGCCATACTTTGTTCATGAATTGGAAGACTAAATATAGTTGTCAATTCTACCTAAACTGATTTAGAGATTCAATGCAATACCAATCAAAATTCCAAAAACTTACTCTGAAGAAACAGAAAAGCCAACAACCAAATTTATTTGGAAGGGAAGGGTGCCCCGAATAGCTAAAAATATCTTGATAAAGAAAAATGAAGTCAGAGGTTTCATACTACCTGATTCTGAGGCGTATTATCAAGCTACAGTGGTCAAAACAGCATGGTACTGGCATAAATATAGATATACTGACCAATGGAATCGAATAGAGTATTCAGATATATATCCTCTCATCTCTGGACAACTGATCTTTCATAAGGCAGTCAAGCCAACTCACCTACAAAATCTCATGCCCAACTCATCCATATGCAAAAGAGTGAAAGAGGATCCATATTCACACCGTATACAAAAAAATTTACTCAAAATGGATTAAAGACCTAAATATTAGAGCTAAGACTGTAAAACTTTTAGAAGAAACTGTAGTGAAATATCATATAAAACATGTAATAGGAGGTGGTTTCCTAGATCTTACACCCAAAGCACAAGCTTTGAAGACAGAAACAGATAAATGGGAACTCTTCAAAATTAAATACTTTTGTGCATCAAAGAACTTTGTCAAGAATATAAAAAGGCAGCCTACACAATGGGAGACAATATTTGGAAACAACATATCAGTTAAGGGTCTAGTATCCAGGATATATAAGGAGATTCTTCAACTCAACAACAAAAAGACAAACAACCTAATTACAAAATGGGCAAAAGACATGAACAGACAGTTCTTAGAAGAGGAAATACAAATAGCTAAAAGGCACAGGAAAAGATGCTCAACTTCCCTGGCTATTGGGGAACGCAAATCAAATACACAATGAGATATTTTGTGTGTGTGTGTGTTCTTTTATTTTTAATTTTTTTAAAAAATATAATAAACACAAACATTCTTAATTTATGATCATTCCGTTCTACATATATAATCAGTAATTCATAATATCATTACATAGTTGCATATTCATCATCATGATCATTTCTTAGAACATTTGCATCAATTCAGAAAAAGAAATAAAAAGGCAACAAAAAAATTCATACATACCATACCCCTTACCCCTCCCTTTCATTGATGACTAGCATTTCAATCTAAATTTATTTTAACATTTGTTCCCCCTATTTATTTTTATTCCATATGTTTTACTCATCTGTTGATAAGGCAGATAAAAGGAGCATCAGACACAAGGTTTTCACAATCACAGTCACACTGTGAAAGCTATATCATTATACAATCTTCAAGAAACATGGCTACTGGAACATAGCTCTACATTTTCAGGCAGTTCCCTCCAGCCTCTCCATTACTTCTTGACTAACAAGGTGATATCTATTTAATGTGTAAGAATAACCTCCAGGATAACCTCTTGACTCTGCTTGGAATCTCTCAGCCACTGGTACTTTATTTTATCTCATTTCGCTCTTCTCCCTTTTGGTTGAGAAGTTTTCTCAATCCCTTGATGCTGAATCTCAGCTCATTCTAGGATTTCTGTCCCATGTTGCCAGGAAGGTCCAACACCCCTGGAAGTCATGTCCCACATAGACAGGGGGAGGGCAGTGAGTTTGCTTGTTGTGTTGGCTGGAGAGAAAGGCCACATCTGAGCAACAAAAGAGGTTTTCTTGGGGGTGACTCTTAGGCCTAATTTTAAGTAGGCTTGACCTATCCTTTGGGGGGTTAAGTTTCATACGAAAAAACCCCAAGATTGAGGGCTCAGCCTAATGCTTTGGTTGTCCGCACTGCTTGTGAGAATATCAAGAATTCAACTTGGGGAAGTTGAATTTTCCCCCTTTCTCACCATTTCCTGACGGGGACTTTGCAAATACTTTTTTATTCACTGTTTTAATCACTCTGGGATTTATTGGGGCATCACTCTGGACAAACCTACAAAATCTCATGCCCTACTCAAGGTTCCATGTACTTATGGTGTTCAATTAAGCTGTCTACATAAGTTACATTAGGAAATACACTAGTCAAAATATAAATTTTGTACCAAATAAACATTTTTTGCTTTAGTCTCACATATAAGTTAAAATTTTTAAATATTAATTATCATCTGTTTTCAACACCCTGCAGTAATGACATTCCTTTATTCTTCCTCATGCAAAAACATTTTTAAAATTTGTACATTTAGTCACTATCATTATACACTCTAGGCATTCCTAGATTATACCATCACACAATGAGATACTATCTCACATCCACCATGTGCTGGTTTGAAAGGATGTCTGTCCCCTAGAAAAGCCATGTTTTAATCTAAATCTGATTTCATAAAGGTGGAATAATCCCTATTCAATACTGTATGTTTGAAACTGTAATCAGATCATCTCCCTGGAGATGTGATCAATCAAGAGCGGTTGTTAAGCTGGATCAGGTGATGACATGTCTCCACCCATTTGGGCAGATCTTGACAAAATTTCTGGAGTCCCATAAAAAAGGAAACATGTTGGAGAATGAAGGAGATTCAGATAGAACAGAGAATGCTGCAGCACCACAAAGCAGAGAGTCCACAAGGCAGCGACCTTTGCAGATGAAGGAAAACGCCTCCCAGGGAGCTTCATGAAACCGGAAGCCAGGAGAG
Organism: Myrmecophaga tridactyla; assembly: GCA_004026745.1. Lineage (NCBI taxonomy): Eukaryota > Metazoa > Chordata > Mammalia > Pilosa > Myrmecophagidae > Myrmecophaga > Myrmecophaga tridactyla. The sequence continues at coordinate 6,429 of PVIY010057910.1, forward strand.
AACACTAGCAGATGATGTCGTGTTCGCCACGTGCGCTTCCAGCTGAGAGAGAAGCCCTGACTGTGTTCGCCATGTGCCTTCTCACTTGAGAGAGAGACCCTGAACTTCATCGGCCTTCTTGAACCAAGGTATCATTCCCTGGATGCCTTTGACAGGACGTTTCTACAGACTTGCTTTAATTGGGACATTTTCTTGGCCTTAGAACTGTAAACTAGCATGTGATTAAATTCCCCTTTTTAAAAGCCATTCCATTTCTGGTATATTGCATTCTGGCAGCTAGCAAACTAGAACACACCAGAACAGCCATTATCAAAATAATAGGAAACAACAAGTGCTAGAGAGGATGTGGAGAAAGAGGCATACTTATCCACTATTGGTGGGAAAGTAAAATGGTACAACTGCTGCAGACGGCAGTTTAGCAGTTCCTCAGGAAGCTAAGTATAGAATTGCCATATGATCCAGCAATACCATTGCTAGGAGTTCTAGTTTGCTAGCTGCTGGAATGCCACACACCAGAGACAGATTGGCTTTTAATAAAAGGGGATTTATTTCATTAGTTCTTTAGAGGAAAGGCAGCTAACTTTCATCTGAAGTTCTTTTTTATGTGGGAAGGCTCAGGGTAATCTCTGCTGGCCTCTCCAGGCCTCTGGGTTCCAACAACTTTCCCCAAGGTGATTCCTTTCTGCATCTCCAAAGGCCTGGGCTGAGCTGCGAGCGCTGAGATGAGGTAGGCTGAGCTGCTTGGGCTGTGCTATGTTGAGCTCTTTCATTTAAGCACCAGCCAGTTAAGTCAAACGTCATTCATTGCAGCAGGCACGCCTCCTAGCTGACTGCAGATGTAATCAGCAACAGATGAGGTTCACATATCATTGGCTCATGTCCACAGCAACAGAACTAGGTACCTTCACCTGGCCAAGTTGACAACTGAATCAAACTACCACACTAGGTATCTACTCAGAGGACATGAGGGCAAGGACACAAACGTACATTTGCACACCAATATTTATAGTAGCATTATTTACAATTGCCAAGAGATGGAGACAGCCCAAATGTCCATCAACAGATGAGTGACTAAACAAGCTGCAGTATACACATACGATGGAATATTACACAGATGTAAGACAGAAGAAAGTCATGAAGCATGTAACAACATGGATGGACCTTGAGGACATTATGCTAAGTGAGATTAGCCAGAAACAAAAGGACAAATACTATATGGTCTCACTGATATGAGCTAACATTGAGTGAACTTGGAAAATTCATTCTTATGCATTATATAGATATCCCCTTTTTAGTTTATGGTGCATTAGAATGACTAGAGGGAGGTACCTGAAACTGTAGATTTGTGTTTCAGTAGCCGTGTTTCGTGAGGATGATTGTATAGTGATATAGCTTTTGCCATGGGACTTTGTGATTGTGAAAACCTTGTGTCTGATGCCATGGGACTTTGTGATTGTGAAAACCTTGTGTCTGATGCTCATATCTATGGTATGGACAGATGAGTAAAACACATGGATAAGAAACAAACAATAGGGAGAACAAAAGTTAAATAAATTGAGTAGATTGAAATACTGGTGGTCAATGAAATGGTAAGGGGTATAGAAAAAAATAGGGGAGCAAAGTTTAAAATACATTGGGTAGATGGAAATACTAGTAGTCAATGAGTAGGAGGAATAAGGGTCTGGTATGTATGAGTTTTTTCTTTTTATTTCTTTTTCTGGAGTGATGCAAATGTTGTAAAAATGATTATGGTGATGAACATACTAGTATGTGATGATATTTTGAAGCATTCATTATACACCATTTATGGAATGTTTGTATGTTAAGAATGTTCGTGCTTGTAAGTTGTTTTGGTTTGTCAATTAAAAAATAAATACAAATAAAAAACAACTATTAATCTACATAGACCTTAGAACTACACCTGGTATTACTAAGTTGTAACACTAGGTCGTAGCTATCATATGCCAGCAAAAAACAAATATGGGGCAAATAAATTCTACTTAAAATTATAAAATACATTAATAAAATATCTAGAAATTACGAGAGAACATGTAGAACAGTGAAAAAAAAAAAACTTTTCTGAGAAACCTAAACAAAAACTCAAAAATATGGAGAGCCATAATAGATTCATAAACATAATGTAATTCCAATGGGAATCTGAAATTCCTTTGAACAAATAAGCTGGCAGTGATACCAACAAGATTAAAAACCTTAGCAAGACTTGGAAAATAGTCAGTACTTACTATGTGCCAGCTGTTCTTATAAGGGCTTTATATCTTAGCAAAGAATCCAATATTTTTGTCTATATTTTTATCTATAATTTTATAATCTTTACAACAAATCTTACAAAATAGATATATTATCCTCACTTTAGAGAAATGAACTTGAGGCCTAGAGCTGTTAAGAAAATTGCCCCATTACACAACAGGAAAGCTACAAAGCTAGGATCTGAACCTACGCAGCATGAATCTTGAGGAAATTCTCATTTTTCTAAACCTTTTTAAAATTGTGAAATGCAACACACAAACAGAAATATACACAAAATATGGCATAAAGCTCAATGGATTACCATAAAGACAACTGTCATCACCCAGAAGCCCTTTGCACCCTATACCCCAAAGATAACCATGATCCTGACTTTAATGTTATAGTTAATTTTTGTGCTTGTTTTTGAAATTTATATAAATGGAATCATATTCTTGTGTGCCTGGATTCTATCACTCAGCATCGTGTGAGTCCAAGTTTTAAACAGAAGGGGTGACAGTGGGTATCCTTGTCAAATTCTAGACTTCAATGATAAAGTTTTTAAACATTTATTTTTAAAGTATGACATTTTCTGTAGATACCTTTATCAAATTAGGAGACTTCCTTCTATTCCTAGTTTACTACAAATTTCTAACCATAACTAGATATTGAATTCTATCACAAATGTTTTTATATATATATTGAGTTTGTCCTACTAGCTTTCAATCCTAGAACTTGCAATCCTAGAATAAAGCAAACCTGCCATGGTTTTATGTATTAATGATTTCAGTTGCTGACATCTTCAGGATTTTTGCTTCTCTATTTATGAACAAAAAATAGCTTTTAATTTTTCTTTACAATATTGTTAGGGTTTACTGTTGTGCTGGTTTGAAAGGATGTATGTCCCCTAGAAAACCATGTTTTAATCTAAATCCCATTTCATTAAGGTAGAATAATCCCTATTCAATACTGTATATTTCAAACTGTAATCAGATCATCTCCCTGGAGATGAGATTTAATCAAGAGTGGTTACTAAACTGGATTAGCTGGAGGCGTCTCTCCACCCATTTGGGTAGGTCTTGATAAGTTTCTGGAGTCCTATAAAAGAGGAAACATTTTGGAGCATGAGAGATTCAGAGAGAGGAGAGAATGCTGCAGCACCATGAAGCAGAGAGTCCGTGAGCCAGCAAGCTTTGGAAATGAAGAAGGAAAATGCCTCCCAGGGAGCGTCATGAAACTGGAAGCCAGGAGAGAAAGATAGCAGATGACGTCGTGTTCTCCACGTGCCCTTCCAGCTGAGAGAGAAGCCCTGATTGTGTTCGCCATGTGCCTTCTCACTTGAGAGCGAAACCCTGAACTTCATCGGCCTTCCTGAACCAAGAAACTTTCCCTGGATGGATGCCTTTGATTGGACAATTCTATAGACTTGTTTTAATTGGGACATTTTCTTGGCCTTAGAACTGTAAACTAGCAACTTATTAAATTCCCCTTTTTAAAAGTCATTCTGTTTCTGGTACATTGCATTCCAGCAGCTAGCAAACTAAAACAAGTATCAAAGTTAATCTTGACTCATCAAATGACTTGGAGAATGTTATACTATTCCTCTTTGAAACAGTTACATAAGATTGGTGTTACTTCTTTCTAGAGTGTTTGGCATGATTCAACAGCAAATACATCTGGGTTTGGAATTTTCTTTCAGCATACTTTTCATAAAAAATCAATTTCTTTAAAAATCATAAGCCTAATTAGGTCATTTTTTCTTGTTTTAATTTTGGTAAATATAATTTTCTAAAAATTTGTATCGTTTACCTAAACTTCCAAACTAATTGGCATAGTCATTGAAAATGCCCTCTTATTTCTTCTAATAAGATTTTTGGTGATATTCCTTTTCATTCCTAATATTGCCTATTTGCTGACTGATCTTGCCAGGTAGAGTCTTCATTTGCTAGAGGTATGACAAATACCAGACAATGGATTTGGCTTAAGCGATGGGAATTCATCAGCTCACAGGTCAGAGCTAAAAAGCTTACTTGCAATTCCAGGGTTGACAGCGTTTGGCTAGCTGGCAATCCTTGTCTTCCCTGGTCTTCCTATCACAAGGCGATGCCCTCTCCTTTCTCCTCTGTGTAGTCGCTGATTTCTACAGTACCACAGTAATCCGGATTAAGGCCCCCACGTTCAGCTAGGCTACAACTTAATAAAAAATAACATCTTCAAAAGGTCCTATTTACAATGGGTTTAAACCTACAGGAATCAAGAACATATTCTTCTGGAGTACAGAGCTCATTCTACTAAAAATACAGGAAGTGATCAACTTTACAAGTCTTTTCAAAGAATCATTTATGATCCTCTTTACTGTACAGATGTTTTCTATTTCATTAATTTCTGCTCTTTTCTTTTATCTTCCCCCCACCCAATACTTAAATCTGCATATAATTTGCTGTTCATAATTTATTAACTTCTTAGTGTACATGTATAGCTTATTCATTTAGCTGATTTCTTCTTTTCTAAAATAGGCACTCTGTCTTCCTGAAAATATATTTATTTCTTCTTCACTCTTGAAAAATGTTTTCATTGGGAATACAATTCTAGGTTGCCAGCTATTTTTTTTCAACCTTTTGAAACTATTACTCCAGAGTTTTCTGCCTTCCACCATTTCTGTTGTGAAATGAACTACTAGTTTTATTATCGCTCCTTTGAAAGGAATCCTCTTTTTCCTGTACACTGCTTTTAGAATTTTTATTTCTATTTGTTTTTTATCACTTTTACAATGATTTGCCTAAAAACACTTTTTTTATTTATCCCATTTCTTGACTGCAACTTGAGGTCTTTACCAGTTTGGGAAAGTTCTCAATCTTTACTTCAAATGTTCCTATGCTACATTCTCTCTCTTCTTACCTTCTGTGACTTCAATTATACATATGCTGTCCCTTTTTTACTGTATCTTCAATGCCTCTTACCTGTTCTTTTGTATTTTTGATCCATTATCTTTCTGTATTCTTTTCCATATATTTATTATGACCTATCTTCTAGCTCCCAATCTTCTTTTCAAATCTACTGTTAAATCCAAACAGTTTCTTTATTTTGATTACCGTCTTTTTCAGATTATTAGTTCTTTTTAATAATTCCCAGTTCTCTGCCAAAATTCTCTCTTTTCTAATAGACAGGAATTTGGTAATATCTAATAATTTTAAACAAAATTAACATTTGACACAGCAATCCCACTTCTAACATAAATTGATAATAATATATCCTAAAAATCACTTTGCAATGGAAAAAAGCAAATAACAATATCTTATCCTTATTTCCCACTCTTCCTTACATTTCAATTTCCCTATTTTAGAAAAACTAAACACCAAAAAATATAAACTACAAAAGTAAGACTGGTAACCTTTGGAGGGTTGGTGAAAACAGGGATGAAGGGATAAAGAGGGAGTTACACTTGTCCAACTATAAAGTTTTGACATTTAGAAAATGTTAATATTCAAAATATAATTTTTCTAAAGTTAAAAGATAAAATTAAGTCCAAAGGTATAGGGGGGGTGAACAACAACAACAAAAAAGTATGGGGGAACAAATACCTAAAGCAAAATAAATAAGCTCTTACGCATTAAGTAGATATCACCTTGTTGTTCAAGATGTAGTGGAGAGGCTGGAGGGAACTGCCTGAAAATGTAGAGCTGTGTTCCAGTAGCCATGTTTCTTGATGATGACTGAACAATGATATAGCTTTCACAATGAGACTCTGTGAATGTGAAAACCTTGTGTCTGATGCTCCTTTTATCTACTATATCAACAGAAGAGTAGAATATATGGAATAAAAATAAATAATAGGGGGAACAAATGTTAAAATAAATTTAGTTTGAAATGCTAATGGTAAATGAAAGCAAGGGGTAAAAGGTATGGTATGTATAATCTTTTTTTTCTCTGTTATCGTTTTATTTTTCTGTTGTCTTTTTATTTCTTTTTCTAAATCGATGCAAATGTTCTAAGAAATGATGAATATGCA
>PVIY010057911.1:0-12676 GCA_004026745.1 Myrmecophaga tridactyla
TCAAAGTACATTGCAACAATCAGTTGTAGAACAGATTTTAGAGTTTGGTATGGGTTACAATTCCACAATTTTCAGTTTATACTTCTGCTGCTCTAAGGTATTGGAGGCTAAAGGAAATATCAATATAGTAACTCAGCACTCACACTCATTTATTAGACTCTACCTTCTCTGTATAACTCCACCATCACCTTCGATCTTTCACCCACTCTTTAGGGGTATTTGGGCCATGCCCATTCTAACTTTTACATGTTGGAAGGGGCTGTCAATAATATGGGATAGAGGGATGGAACTAGTTGATGTTCTGGAAAGGCTGGCCATTCTGCATTTCAGACTTATCTGGTCCGGGGAACCAGCTGGAAGTTGCAGGTTTCTGGAAAGTTACCCTAGTGCAGGGAACTTGTGTAGAATCTTATATAAAGTCCTCGGTGTTCTTTAGGATTGGCGGGAATAGTTTTGGTTGGGGTTTGGCAAGTTATAGTAGGTAGCAATGTCTAACTGAAGCTTGCATAAGAGTGACCTCAAGAGTAGCCTCTCGACTCTATTTGAACTTTTTCAGCTACTGATACCTTATTTGTTACACGCCATATGAATTTTAAAATAAAGTTGTCAGTTTCTGCTCAGAAAAAGTCAAATGGTATTTATCTTTTTTATTAGAGAAGTTGTGGGTTTATAGAACAGACATGCATAAAATATGTTTCCCATACAATACCCACCACTGACACCTTGCATTGGTGTGGAACATTTGTAACAACTGATAATAGCATGTTTTTATAATTGTATTACTAATTAAGGTCCATGGTTTAACTTAGGGTTCCCCATTTTATTGTGTTGTTCCATGGATTTTTAAAAAAATTTATTCTGTTACCAAAAATGCAATCGAACACTTCCCCTTTTAATCATATTCAGATATCTATTTCAGGGCTGTTAATTGCACTCACAGTGTTGTGCTACTGTCCTACCACCCATCATCAAAACATTTCCATCATTCCTAATAGGAACCTTGTACATGTTAAGCTTTAACTTTCCTTTCTCTATCCCCACCCCAATCCCTGTTGACTTACATTCTAGATTCTGATTCTATGAGTTTTTGTGTTCTAATTGTTCCAAATATGTGAGCTCATACAATATTTGTCCTTTTGTGTCTGGCTTATTTCACTCAACGTGATGTTTTCAAGTGTCCACGTTGTTGCATGTATGAGGCCTTCATTACTTTTCACAGCGGAATAATATTTCATTGCACATATATGCCACATTTTATTTTCTGTTAATTGAGTGATGGACACTTGAGTAATTTCCATCTTTTGGCTGAATAATGCTGCATCCTTTCCAACATTTTTTTTCTATTTTTAAAAAATAGCTGCCAATCTAATGGGTGTGAAATGGTGTCTCATTATGATTCTGATTTGCATTTCCCTGATGGTATATGATGTTGAACATCTTTTCATGTGCTTTCTGGCCATTTGTGTATCTTCTTAGAGAGATGTTTATTCAAATCTTTTACCTATTTTTTAATTGAGTTGTCTTTTTGTTGTTAATTTGAATGATTTTTAAATATATTCTAGATACTAAACCCTTATCGGATATGTGGTTTCCAAGTATTTTTTCCCATTGTGCAGGTTTTTGTCCTTTTACTTTCATGAAAAAGTCCTTCTGAGGCACAAAAGTTTTTAATTTGGATGTGGTTTCATTTGTTCATTGTTTTTTTTTTCCTTGTGTTTTGTGTGTAAAGTCTAAGAAACCACTGCCTTTCACAAGGTCCTGAAGATGCTTCCCTTCATTTTCTTCCAAGAGTTTGATAGTTGTGGTTCTTATATTTAGGTCTTTGACTCACTTTGTGTTTATTTTTGTTTATGGTGGGAGGTAGGGGTCCTCTTTTTTTTTTTTTTAAAAAAAGAAAAGCTTCAGTAGAATACACATATACTTTTCCTATACTACTCCATTCCCTCACCATTTTTTGTACTTGTTACCACATTGCATGTCCCAAAACAAAGATTTATCATTAATTTTTTTTTCCCTTTGGGGCATGGGCTGGGAATCAAATCTGGGTCTCCTACATGGCAGACGAACATTCTACCACAGAATCACCAGTGCACCCATCATTAGTTTTTATGCATTTGCATTTTAGGACTGGTAGGAAGTATGAAGCGGAGGTACATACCAAACAATGTACTACAATAATACTGGCATTTTAAATTACCCAAATGGTTACTTTTATTCTCAGTCTTATTTCTTTTCTTTTCTTTTTTTAAAATTTTTTTATTAATTAAAAAAAATTACAAGAAACACACAGTCAATATTGCCTCCTTGAAGGTTTTCTGGAGCAACTCACCGCAGCTGAATCCTCGATGAAAGCCTTATGGACAGAAAAGGAAAGTCTGAAAGTGGGACCACCGGACAGTGCAGCCTATCTAGATAAAATTAAAAACTTCTTGGCATCAACAGAAAAAGAGAAAGGTTCTTTAAATGAGCTGACAATCGAATGGGAGACTCTGTCCACCCATGTGACTGACATGGATAAGAAGTTGTTGGGAAGGCGGGTTAGGCAACTTGAGCTTGGCTGGGAACGACTGCAGCAACTGGTTCAAAAAAAGTATTCTCAGCAAGTGATGGAATATGATGAATTTACGTCCCTCATGAAGACGATCCAGGACATTGAGATTTCTCTGCAGCAACAGCAGCAAGATTTACAATTAAGGCTGAACTCTCCAGGAGAAGAAGAAGGAAGCCAAAGTGTAGTTTCCTTGGCCACTGAATTCCAGGCTCTCAGGCATAGATTTTCCATTTTAAAGGGGCGAGCTGAAATTCAGATGAAGAGGAATTGGGGGGAGAAAGATAAGAAGACTTTGGAAGATGCAGTAAATAATTTGCAGAAGCAATTGGAAGCATTGGAACCATTAAACCTCGAGGTGGAAAATCAGATCAGGAAGTGTGAAATAAAATATAAGATGAAAGAAACTATTTTATGGGTCAAGACTCTGCTGGGTGAACTTGTTCACACCATTTCCCTTCTCCCAGATGGCGTTCTTTCACAGATCAGAAAGTGCAAGGTGACACACGATGGCATTCTAGATAAGAGCCAGGTTGTACAATCTTTGGTTGAAGAAGTCAAAGACAATGTTCCTAATCTTGCAGGATATGAGACTGATGATATTCTCAGTCTTATTTCTTTCTGCCACTTTCAACCACTGTCTAGTTTCCTTTCCATTCAGTGTGAATAACTCCCTTGAGCATTGCTTGTAGGGCAGGTCTAGTGATGGTGAGCTTTCTAAGCTTTTGTTTACCTGAAAATGTCTCTATCTCTCCCTCATTTTTGAAATAATATATATAAAAGTCTTGGCTGGCAGTTGTTTTCTTTCAGCACTTTAAATATTCCAACCCATTGTCTTCTTGTCTCCATGGTTTTTGATGAGAAATCAGTACTCAATCTAATTGGTACACACTTTTACATAGCAAGTTGCTTTTCTCTTGCAGTTTCAAAACTCTGTTCTTGTCCTTTGTATTCAACAGTGTGATCAATATATGACAGGGTACATTTTTCTTCATGTTAACCCTGTTTAGTGTTCTCTGGATTTCTTGGATGTGCATATTCATGTGTTTTCCTAGTTTTGGGAAGTTCTCTGTCTTTATTTCTTTGATTATTCCTTCTGTCCCTTTCTCTCTCTTGTCTCCTTTTGGAACGGAATAATACGAATTTTAGTGTGCTTTAGGGTGTCTCAGAAGTGCTTTAGGGTATTTTCACTTTTAATATTTCTTTTTTCTTTCTGACTCTTAGCCTGATTCATTTCAAGTGTCTTGTTTTCAACTTCACTGATTTGATCTTCTGTCAGCTCCAATCTGTTTTTGAAACCTTTCTGGGCATATTTTCATTTCCATTATTTTGGTTTCCCACTCTACTGTTATGTTTGGTTTCCCACTCTACTGTTATGTTTGTCGCCTTTCAAACATTTCTATCTTTTTACTAAGACTCTCATAATGCTTTTTTTACTGTTTTCATGAGGTCCTTTAGTTCTTTCTCTGTATTTTCCTTCATCTCACTGAATATTAAAAAAATTATTTTTAGGGTGCCAGGGGGCTCCGCCCAGCTTCGCGCCCGGCTCGGCCTTCGTGGCTTTTGGCTTCTCCCTCGCCATGGCTCCGAGGGGGGTCCCAAGCAGCAGTCCGAGGAGGACCTGCTCCTGCAGGGTTTCAGCCGCAACCTCTCGGCCACGTCCTCGGTGCTTTTCTTCGGGAACGCCTTCATTGCGTCCGCCATCCCCATCTGGTTATATTGGCGAATATGGCACATGGATCTTACTCAGTCTGCTCTTCTGTATAGTGGGATGACGCCAGTGAGCACCTATTTGGTAGCTTTTGCATACAAGAATGTAAAATTTGTTCTCAAACACAAAGTAGCACAGAAGAGGGAGGATGCTGTTTTCAACGAAGTAACTCGAAAACTTTCTGAAGCTGACAATAGAAAGATCTCTCAAAAGGAGAAAGATGAAAGAATCTTGTGGAAGAAGAATGAAGTTGCTAATGATGAAGCTACATTTTCCATCTTTTATAACACTCTATTCCTGGTCTTGGTCATTGTTGCTTCCTTCTTTATATTGGAGAAACTACATTTTGTCTGCTTAAGTGCCTCATCAGGACTCATCGCCCTCCTTACTACTGGCTCCAAATAGACCATGCCAGCTCTCCCCCTGCCTTTGTATTTATGGGTGGCGGGTGGTGTATGGAAAAGGAGCAGGGTGGTCAGGTGGGAGACAGACCAGCTGTTTTTGTAGACTGGATTTTGAAGGCTTTCAAAACCCCAACAAAACATAACTCGGAATTTGTTTATTGGCTTTTTTTGATTGTTGAAATTAAATGAATTGAAAGAGAAGCTTAGAGTACCAAGACATCTATTAAAAGGCAAAAAGTGTCTTGAAATGTGTCCTAGTCATAAGAAGAGAAAATAACTTCTTTCTTTGATCTTTCAGAGGTCACAGTAACCTTAGCTGAGCTGTTATTATTTTTAGTAGTAGCAAGAAGTTAATAACTGGTTCTCTATGTTCCAAGCACAGTATTATAATTTTTTTTGAACCAATATCCGAATGAATCTTCTCCCCTGGGGTGTTGAACAGAAGCCTCATGTTTACAAGTCTTTGAATTTGTGATTTGAAAAAACTCAATTATATTTAAAAACATGGTTTCTCCATCTCAGGGATGAGAAATTTTAGAAAAGTTCCTTTTTTTTTTCTTTAAAAAAAAGAAGAAAGGCAGCCAAGGTAACTGAAAATAGTGCCCAAGCATATGAGAATTGTCCTGTGGCCTTAAAGCACACACTGTTCTGCTATATGCCTTGGGCCCTGGGTGGTGACGGAAGTCACCTTGACCCTGCCATATTGGTTTGGCCTGTAAGAGACCAGAGTTGTTGTTTTCCTTCACCAGGGTCTCACACCACTGGAGGAATGTTAAGTAAGAGAAGGAACTTTTCTCCTGAATATTGATACATAAAAGACCAAATAATTTTTGCAACCTTTAACGAAATTAATAGTAGGTTTAGAGCTTGTTAGCACGCTTCCATTAGTACTTTCATAAATTTTCCCATTGATTGGGAACCAGAACTTGATCCCTTCCATCCTTCAATCCAACTGAGACCAGGCTATTGCATTTTTACCAATGTGTGTACAGATCTCATTTTCTGTGTGTGGCCTGACTTGAAAAAGTTTGGGAAGCCTCTTTTTTAACCTATGTCACTTAAAAGACTGGAATCACAGGTGATACTGGTTTCCTATTAGCTTTTGATCACATTTAGTAATTTCTCTAAAGCATTACCGCAAAGAAAATATCTTATTCCTAATCTTTAGTTTCCACTTCTAAATTTAATAGTTTTTTTTTTTTTTTTAAACATGGGCAGACACCGGGAATCATCAAACCCGGGTCCTCTGGCATGGCAGGCAAGCATTCTTGCCGCTGAGCCACCGTGGCCCACCCACTTCTAAATTTAAGATGAATGTTATAAATTACATTAACTTTCATATTTATATCTTTATTAAAAAGGTGTTCATTAGGAGTTCATCTTCTAGTTCCATGCAATAGGTTATTTTCATGGGCCACATCAAAGGAATTGAGGTAAGACAGGTCAGGAGACTATTTTCATGGGTGACCCAGATCATAAGTGCAATTAACGATTAAGTTTTATCATTGCTTTTAGAAATGTACAATTCTTTGCTTTTCTCTGATGCATTATTATCTGAGTGCCATCTCCGGATAACATGGAGTGGAGGGGGAAGTCAAAAGAGATTGACTGCTAAGTACAGTTAGAGTAACTCCTAAGAGGCTTATTTTTTTTTTAACTTTTCTTTTGATAAATAACCAGTCAGTAGTTCTACTGGTGGCATGGAGTTTGTGTACAAAATGCATTTGCTTCCTTGACAGAATTACAGTGTCTACTATTTGTTACCAAGTCTGGGCCATGTGTCTGTTTGAAATAGCAGGGAAAAAGAATTGTCACTAGATGGCAGTGCCTGTACAGATGGGGATGGAAAGCTCTACCGTTCTTGGTATGTTATACAGTGTAGTCTAGATGTGGTGGTGAAAATCGGGTATCTGTCTAAAATTCTCAATAGAATTTCTCTGGACTCAGTAAACTGAATAAATTTATAGGAGAATGAGTATGCAAAAAAACATTTTTTTATTGTGAAAAATAACATATACAAATTCTGGGAAGAGGGCACAACAGACAAGACTTTCTCAAGTCAGTCTTCCACAGCCCAAACTAGGCCAGGGGTGCAGATGGGCTCCAAAGTGCCCGAGGGAGGGAATCAAGAAGGGCCCCAAGTGCATCTCTGATGGATCTCTGAAGCTGAGCTTTCCTGGCCTCCCTACAAATGCAGCCCTTCAGCTAACTGTCCCCCACAGCCCTGAGGAAGCACACCATGTTTAAGTCCCCACTGCCACCACCCCTGACCAGGATGGTTTGAAACAGTGGCTGCCACCACCCCTGTCCAGGTTGGGTTAAAATAGTGGCTCCCACTGCCTTTGTCCAGGGCTGATTGAAACAATAGATGCCCTCACCAGCTGGGAACCCAGCAATCTGAAGGTCAAAAGGCATGATCAGTGATAAGCTGTGCCCATCCCTTTCTTGGGGAAGAAGATTTTTCTGTCACCAGCAGTTAGCCAGGAGCTAGACTCCATGGTGGAGTGCTGCAAGAGTGGGGGCTTGGGTCCTGGGAGCTGCCACACAGAGAGAGCAATTTACTGTTCTTTACCATAGTTTATCAGCCTCTTCCTCCCGCTTTTCCCTGGATGCTATACAGTGTTCTTCCGGCCTCTGGAGTTTCAAAGTAGGTACTTCCAACAGTTCCTGCCTGTTTAATAGTTGTTTTGATGTAAGGACTGAGTCCTGGAGCTCCCTACTCCACCATCTTCCCACAATCCTCTCTCAACAGAGATTTTGCTATAGATTGCATTAAATCTGTAGATCACTTTGGAGACTATTGTCATCTGAACAATATTAAATACTCTTTTACATAAATGTGGATGCCTCACCATTTATTTAGAACTTCCTTAATTTCTTACAATGTTTTATAGTTTTTAGTGTACAAATCTTAAACTTCTTTTGTTAAATTTATTTGTAAACATTCTTTTAGATAGTATTGTAAATGTAATTGTTTTAGCATTTCCAGTTTTGGATTGCTTATTGCTAATGGATAGCAACAAAACGGAATTTTGTATATTGATCTTACATTGTGAAATCTTGCTGAACTTGTTTTAATTTTCTAATATTTTTCAGTAGAATATCTGGGAATTTTTTTTTTCATATGCTGTATGGTGGGGGTCACATTTCATTCTTTTTCCATGTAACTATCCTGTTATTGCAGCACGATTTGTTGAATTTTTGTGGGGGAGGAAGTGCATGGGCTAGGAATTGAACCCAGGTCTCCCTCATGGCAAGCAAGAATTCTACACTTGTATCCCCCTACTTGGGAATTTATTTATTTATTTATTTATTTATTTAAATTTGCATATGGGCAGGAGGCACCAGGGATCGAACTCCAGACCTCCAGCACGGCAGGTCGGAGCTCCGCCTGCTGAGCCACGGCAGCCGCCCTACTTGGGAATTTTTATACATAAGATCATGACACTTGCAGGTAGAAATAATTTTATTTCTTCCTTTCTAATCTGGATGTATTTTCTTTCTTTTTCTTGCCAAATTGTCCTGGGTAGAACCTCCACTGTACCATTTTGAATAGAAGTGGCAAGAGCAGATACACTTTCCATGTTCTTGTTCTTAGGGGAAAAGCTTTCTGTAATTTACCATTAAGTACAATGTTAGCTGTGGTTTTTCATAGATTCCCAGTATCAGTATGAAGAAGTTTCCTTCTATCCTTAGCTTGCTGAATGCTTTTATAATGAAAAGACATTAGATTTTGTCAAATGCTTTTAGTGTGGCAGTTGAGATAGTCATTTTCTTTCTCTCTCTCTTCATTATATTAAGATGGTGTATTACAATAAAGGGTGTGTCAGACTAGCCCTGCATTCCTGGGATAAATCCCATTTGGTCATAGTATATAATCCTTTTTTATGTATTACTGAATTTGGTTGGTTAGGATTTTGTAGTATTTTTTTGAGGATCTTTGCATCTGGATTCATAAGGACATACTTCTGTGCTTTTCTTTTCTTATGTCTCTGTCTGATTTTGGTATCAGGATAATGCTGGCCTGATTGAAAGAGTTGGGAAGTATTCCCTTGTCATATATTTTTTGGAAGAGTTTGTAAAGAAGTGATACCTTTAGAATTTACCAGTGAAACCATCTGTGCTAGTTTGAAACTTTTGTGTACCACATAAAAGCCATGTTCTTTAATCTTGATTCAATATTGCTGGGACCTCTTTTTATTATTAAATTCTTTACATGAAGCTGTGACCCATCCAACTGTGGGTTGGACCTTTTGATTGGTGGTTTCCATGGAGATGTGTCTCCACCCATTCATGGTTTGCTTGCCAGAGTCCTTTAAGAGGGAACCATTTTGGAAAGAGTGAACAGGAGCGATAGAACCAACATGAGACCCAGATGTTTGGAGACACAGGGCCCAGCGGCTATGGGTCTTCCCATGTGATGCTAAATAAGCCAGAACCCGGAGAGAGTCAAAGGAAGCTAAGAGATTAAACCCAACCCTGGAGAAGGTGACTGAGGAACCCCACAGGAAATAGGCTGAAAGCAATGGAGCCCAGGAGCAAGGGACCAGCAGATGCCAGCCAGGTGCTGTCCCAGATGACAGAGGTATTCCAGACAGGATCAGCCTTTCTTGAGTGAAGGTAACCTCTTGTTGGTGTCTTAATTTGGACATTTTTACGGCCTTAGAACTGTGAACTAGCAACTTATTAAAGTCCCTTTTAAAAGCCATTCCAGGGTGGTTCAGAGGTAGAATGCTTCGATTTCGGACCATGCACCTAAAAAAAAAAAAAAAAGAGCCATTCCATTTCTGGTATATTGCATTCCACAGCTTTAACAAACCCAAACACTATCTGAACCTTGGCTTCTTTTTGTGGGTAGTTTATTATTATTGTCATTCTCTTTGTTATAGATATTCAGATTTTCTATTTCTTCTTGAGTAAGTTTCAGTAGCTTGTGTCTTTCTAGGAATTTGTCCAAATCATCTGGGTTGTTTAATTTTTTGATATACAAGTGCTCATAATATTCCCTCATAACCTTTTTTATTTCTGCAAGACCAGTGGTAATGTCCTCTCTTTTATTCTTGACTTTAGCAAATTGAGTCTTCTCTCTTTTTTTAACTTGGTCAGTCTAGCGAAATGTTTGCTAATTTTGTCGATCTTCTCAAAGATTTTTTGGTTTTGTTGATCTTCTCAACTCTTTTTCTATTTCATTTATTTCTGCTCTAATCTTTATTATTTCCTCCCTTCTTCTTGCTCTGGATTAGGTTTTTCATCTCTTTCTGGTTTCCTAAGGTAGAAAGTTAGGTTATTGATTTAAGATCTTTTAATTGTAGGGATTTAGATGTACATATTTCCCTCCAAGTACTGCTTTAGCTACATCTCATAAGTCTTGGTATATTGTGTTTATATATTAATTTATCTCAAAGTATTTTCTAATTTCCCTTTGGCCAATTGCTCAAAATTTCCACAGAGTTTTCTAATTTTATTAGTGGTTGGAGAACTTTCTTTGTATAATTTCAATCTCTTAAAATTTACTGAGTTTACTTTAATGGCTTAACATATGGTCTATCCTGGAGAAATGTTCCAAGTGCTTTTTAAAAGAATATGTTATTCTGTTATTGGGTGATGTGGTCTAAAGATACCTGTTGGTTTAGTTGGCTTAAGTTATTGTTTTAAGTTTTCTCTTCCCTCGCTGATCTTTTATCTAGTTGTGCTATCCATTATTGGAAGTTGGGTATGGCAGCCTCCAGCCATTATTGCTAAATTGTCTATTTCTCCCTTCAATTCTGTCAGTTTTTGCTTCATGTATTTTGGGGTCTTGTTATTATGGGCATACATGTTTATAATTAATATAAATTCATGATTAATTGACCATCTTATAATTATAAAATTTTCTTTTTTGCTGTGGTTAAAATTTAATCTGTGAGGCTCTTTTGTTTGTTTTGTATCTTAGCCTCTCCAGTTGTTTTTTGGCTGCTGGTTACAGTGTTTATCTTTTGCCATCCTTTTAATTTTGGCCTATTTGTGTTTTGAATTTAGCATGTCACTTGTAGACAGTATTTAGATGAATCATGTTTTTTATTTTCTTAACTCCATTTTGCCTATCTCTGCCTTTTGATTGGTGTATTTATCCATTTACATTTACATAATTCCTGATAATGTCCACTTCAGGTCTACCATTTTCTATTTATTTCCTATATGTCTAATTTCTTTCTTTCTTCTTTATTTTACTTTCTACTCCTCTGTTATTGCCTTCTTTCATATTAAATAGATATTCCTCTTTTTGTTTGTTCACTATATGTATTGTTTTGAGCTTTTTTCCCTTAGTGGTTGACTTGGGGATTATAATGAACAGTTTACAGCAAATTAGTTCATCTTAATAGCAACTTAATTTCAATAGGTTAGAAAAACTTTGCTGCTATATAGCTTGACCCTCTCCTTCCTTCTTTGTGCTATTATTGTTGCACAATTAAAAAAAAAACTTTTTAATTGTATAGTATAGTATAACACATACACAAAACAGAAATAAAAAAGCAATAGTTTTCAAAGCACTCTTCAACAAGTGGTTTCAGGGGCAGGCTGCCGTAGCTCAGCAGGCAGAGCTCTGGCCTGCCATACTGGAGGTCTGGAGTTTGATTCCTGGTGCCTCCTGCCCATATGCAAAAATAAAAAAAACCAAGTAGTTTCAGGACAGATCCCAGAATTTGTCATGGGTTACCATATGATCCTCTCAGAGTTTTCCTTCTAGCTACTCCAGAATATAGGAGGTTAGAAGGCTTAAATATTTTTTATGATCACAATTGATTTTCTTTCCTTCTTTTTTTTTGTGAAAAATAACATATATAGAAAAAAAGCAATAAATTTCAAAGCACAGCACCAGGATAAGTTTGTAGAACATATTTCAGAGTTTGATATGGGTTACAATTCCACACTTTTAGGTTTTTATTTCTAGCTGCTCTAAGATACTGGAGACTAAAAGAGATATCAATTTAATGATTCAGCGTTCATATTCATTTGTTAAATCCTATCTTCACTGTATAACTTCACCATCATCTTTGGCCTTTCCATCCCTCTCTTTAGGGTGTTTGGGCTATGGCCATTCTAACTTTTTCATACTGGAAAGGTCTGTCACTAATATGGGGTAGGGAGATGGAACTATCTGATGTTCTGGAGAGGCTGGGCCCTCTAGTGTCGCACAATTTTTATCTTTATTTGCCGCATATCTATCAGTACACTTTTACAGTTTTTATTTATGCAGTTGTTTCAATGCAGACAGGAGAAAAAAGATTCATAAACAAAATATATTTACACTGTCTTTTATATTTACTTATGTAATTACCTTTACTTGTACTCTTTGTTTCTTCATGTGGATTTGAATAAGTGACTAATGTTCTTTCATTTCCTCCTAAAATAGGTCCTTCAGTATTTCTTCTAGGAAGTAACAAATTTTCTCATGCTAGTGGTATTTCAGGATCAACAGCCCCAACTTCTGAGCAAAGGTTGTCCCACACCCACAATTGTAAAACAGTGTCTGTGTCCCAGAAAATCGGCCTGCCTTCCTAGTGCCAGCCAGTTCAGCTCTCTGAAGCTGTTACTGGCATTGAGGACATGGAGAAACGCGAAGACCAGCTACTGGTTTCCAGAAGGCGAGAACACTGGATCCCTTCTCCCAAGGCTGTGGGAGGGTTTCTGTAATTCCCATAGAATGTGAGAAGTTGAGAAAGACCCATGGGACACTACGGGGGCCAGTGACTCATCATGCAATAATTGTTTATCTGGGTAGAATCAGGTTCTTCAGCTGCGCTCTGGGTCTATTAACCACACCTCCCGAAGGGGATGCAAGTTCCTGGCCCTTGAATCATTTAGGATGCCCCCACGCCCATCTCTCCTCGGATCCTATTGGCCAGGCGGTGCTGCCTGCCCAGCCAATCGCCCGCAGGGGGAGGGACGTACTTCGTGGGGTTAATCACAGCTGCCCCTCCGAGCCTGTGGGCTAGGGTTGCCTGTTTTCATTATTTACCAGAAATTCTGTAT
>PVIY010057912.1:0-12679 GCA_004026745.1 Myrmecophaga tridactyla
GACCTAAACATTAGATCTAAGACCATAAAACTGTTAGAAGAAAATGTAGGGAAATATCTTATAAATCCTATAATAGGAGGCAGTTTCCTGGACCTTACACCCAAAACACAATCAATGAAGAACTAAATAAATAAATGGGAACTTCTTAAAATTAAACACTTTTGTGCATCAAAGAACTTCGTCAAGAAATAAAAAGGCAGCCTACACAATGGGAGACAATATTTGCAAACGATATACCAGATAAAGGTCTAATATCCAGAATATATAAAGAGATTGTTCAACTCAACACAAAAAGACAGACAACCCAATTACACAATGGGCACAAGCGTTGAACAGACACTTTTCAGAAGAGGAAATATAAATGGCCAAAAGGCACATGAAAAAATGCTCAACTTCTCTGGCTATTAGGGAAATGCAAACTAAAACCAAAATGGGATATCATCTCACACCCACCAGAATGGCCATTATCAATAAAACAGAAAACGACTAGTGCTGGAGAGGATGTGGAGAAAGAGGCACACTTATCCACTGTTGGTGGGAATATCAAATGGTACAACTGCTGTGGAAGCAGTTTGGTGGTTCCTCAGGAAGCTGAGTATAGAATTGCCCTATCACCTGGCAATACCATTGCTAGGTATCTACTCAGAGGACATGAGGGCAAGGACAGAAACGGACATTTGCACACCAATGTTTATAGCAGCATTATTTATGGTTGGCAAGAGATGGAAACAGCCCAAATATCCATCAACAGTTGAGTGGCTTAACAAGCTGTGGTATATACATATGATGGAATATTATGCAGCTGTAGGACATAATAAAGTTTTGAAGTATGTAACAACATGGATGGACCTTAAGGACATTATGCAGAGTGAGATTAGCCAGAAACAAAAGGACAAATACCATATGGTCTCACTGATATGAACTGACATTAGTGAATAAACTTGGAGAATTTCAGTTGGTAACAGAGACCATCAGGAGATAGAAATAGGGCAAGATATTGGGTAATTGGAGCTGAAATGGTACCGATTGTGCAAGAGGACTGATTGTAAAAATTCAGAAATGGATAGCACAATGCTACCTAACTGTAATACAGTAATGTTAGAAAACTGAATGAAGCTGAATGTGAGAATGATAGAGGGAGGAGGCCTGGGGGCACAAGTGAAATCAGAAAGAAAGATAGACAATAAAGACTGAGGTGGTATGATCTAGGATTGCCTAGAGTGTATAATGATAGTGACTAAATGTACAAATTAAAAAATGTTTTTGCATGAGGAAGAACAAAGGAATGTCAGTAGTGCAGGGTGTTGAAAATAGATGGTAATTGATAGTTTAAAATTTTAACATATGTGAGACTAAAGCAAAAAAAGGTTTATTTGGTGCAAATTTTATATTTTGACTAGTGCAGTTCCAAATATAACTTATGTGGACAGCTTAATTGAACACCAAAAGTACATGGAAACTTGAGTAGGGCATGAGATTTTGTAGGTTTGTCCACAGTGATGCACCAATAAGTACCAGAGTGATTTGAGCAGTGAGTAAAAAAGTATTTGCAGAGTCCCCTTGGGGGAATGATGAGAAAGGGGGAAAATTCAACTTCCCCAAGTGGAGAATTCTTGATATTCTCACAAGCAGTGGGGATAACCAAAGTAAGAGGCTGAGACCCCAAACTTGGGGTTTGTTCATATGAAACTTAACCCCACAAAGGATGGGTTAAACCTACTTAAGATTAAGCCTAAGAATCACCCCAAGAGAACCTCTTTTGTTGCTCAGATGTGGCCCTTCTCTCCCAGCCAACAAAACAAGCAAACTCACTGCCCTCCTCCTCTTTGCATGGGACATGACTCCCAGGGGTGTGGACCTTCCTGGTAATGTGAGACAGAAATCCTAGAATGAGCTGGGACTCAGCATTAAGGGATTGAGAAAACCTTCTTGACCAAAAGAGAGAAGAGTGAAATGAGACAAAGTAAAGTGTTAATGGCTGAGAGATTCCAAAGAGAATTGAGAGGTTATCCTGGAGGTTATTCTTATGCATTAAATAGATATCATCTTGTTAGTTAAGATGTAATGAAGAGGCTGGAAGGAACTGCCTGAAAATGTAGAGCTGTGTTCCAGTAGCCATGTTTCTTGAAGATGATTGTATAATGATACAGCTTTCACAATATGACTGAGTGATTGTGAAAACCTTGTGTCTGATGCTCCCTTTATCTACCTTATTGACAGACGAGTAAAACATTTGGAATAAAAATAAATAATAGGGGAAACAAATGTTAAAATAAATGTAGTAGATTGAAATGCTAGTCGTCAATGAAAGGGATGGGTAAGGGGTATGGTATGTATGAATTTTTTCTGTTGTCTTTTATTTTTTTTCTGAATTGATGCAAATGTTCTAAGAAATGATCATGATGATGAATATGTAACTATGTGATGATATTGTGAATTACAGGTTATATGTGTAGAAAAGAATGACCATACGTTACAAATGTTTGGGTTTGTTTGTTGTTATATTTTTTAAAAATTAAAAAATTAATTAAAAAATGCGTGGTGAAGCAGCAAGCACTAATGTAGAAGCTGCAGCAAGTTACCCATAAGATCTAGCTAAGATAACTGATGAAGAGGGCTACACTAAACAGATTTTCAATTTAGATAAAACAGCCTTCTATTGGAAGAAGAAGCCATCTAGGACTTTCATGACTAGAGAAGAAAAATCAATGCCTTGGCTTCGAAGCTTCAAAGGATGCCCTGATTCTTTTGTTAGTAACTAAAGCATCTGGTGACTTTGAATTGAAACCAATGTTCATTTCCATTCACAAAATTTTAGGGCCCTTTCGATTCATGCTAAATCTACTCTGCCTGTATTCTATAAATGGAGCAACAAAGCCTGGATGACAGCACATCTGTTTACAACATACTTTACTAAAAAATATATTAAATAAACCCACTATCAAGACCTGCTGTTTATTAAAAAAATATTCCTTTCAAAATATTATTGCTCATTGACAGTGTACCTGGTCACCCAAGAGTCCTGATGGAGATGTACAATGAGATTAATGTTGTTTTCATGCCTATTAACACAATATTCATTCTGCAGTATATGGGCAAAGGAGACATTTGACTTTCAAGTGCTATTATATATAAAAGAATTCTATTTTATAAAGCTATAGCTGCCATAGAAAGTGATTCCTCTGGTGGATCTGGGCAAAGTAAATTGAAAATCTTCTGGAAAGTATTCACCATTCTAGATGCCATTAAGAATTTTTATGATTCTTGGGAGGGGGTCAAAATATCAACATTAACAGGAGTTTAGAGGAAGTTTATTTCAACCCTCATGGATGACTTTGAAGAAGTCTTCAGTGGAGGAAGTGATTGCAGATATGATGGAAATAATGAGAGAACTAGAATTAGAAGTGCAGCCTGAAGATGTGACTGAATTGTTGCAATCTCATGATAAACTTTAATGGATGAAGAGTTGTTTCTTATGGGTGAGCAAAGAAAGTGGTTTCTTTTCTGAAAAAAATATTTTTATTCAGATATCTTCAGAAATCATACAGTCCACCCAAAGTATACAATCAATAGCTCACAATATCATCACATAGTTGTGCATTCATCACTATGATCATTTTTTAGGACATTTGCATTACTCAAGAAAAAGAAATAAAAAGAAAAAAGAAAAAACCCAAACATCCCATGCCCCTTACCCCTCCCTCTTATTGACCACTAATATTGCAATCTACCCAATTTCTTATCCCTTTTCTTGTTCTCCCCTATTATTTATTTATTTAGTCCTTATTTTTCTACTCATCTGTTCATACCCTGGATAAAGGGAACATCAGCCACAAGGTTTTCACAATCACACAGTCACAATCGTCTTCAAGAATCAAGGCTACAAGAATATGGTTCAACAGTTTCAGGTATTCCCTCTAGCCACTCCAATACACCATAAAACTAATAAGGGATATCTATATATTGCATAATAATAACCTCCAGGATAACCTCCCAGCTCTGTTTGAAATTTCTCAGCCATTGAAACTTTATTTTATCTCATTTCTCTTTTCCCCTTTTTGGTCAGGAAGACCTTTATCAATCCGATGATGCTGGGTCCCAGCTTTTCTTTGAGTGTCATGTTCCACATTGCCAGGGAGATTTATACCCCTGGAAGTCATGTCCCATGTAGGGGGGATTGAAGTGAATTTACCTGATGAGTTGGCTTAGAGATCAAGGCCACATCTGAGCAACAAATGAGGTTCTCTGGGGGTGACCTTTCGGCATGATTATTAGTAGGCTTCACTTCTCCTTAGCAGGAATAAGTCTAATAGGGGTGTTCTAGTCTGTTAGCTGCTGGAATGCAATATATCAGAAATGGAATGGCTTTTTAAAAAGGGGAATTTAATAAGTTGCTAGTTTAAAGTTCTAAGGCTGAGAAGATGTCCCAATTAAAACAAGTCTATAGAAATGTCCAATCTAAGGCATCCAGGGAAAGATACCTTGATTCAAGAAGGCCAATGAAGTTCAGAGTTTCTCTCTCATCTGGAAAGGCACATGGTGAACACAGTCAGAGTTTCTCTCTCATCTGGAAGGGCACATGGGGAACATGGCATCATCTGCTAGCTTCTTCTCCTGGCTTCCTGTTTTGTGAAGCTCCCCAGGAGGAATTTTCTTTCTTCATCTCCAAAGTTCGCTGGCTCTTGGACACTGCTTCTCATGGCTATGTCATTCTTCTCTGCTCTCTCTGAATCTCTTCCATTCTCCAAAATGTTTCCTCTTTTATAGGACTCCAGAAACTTAGCAAGATCCACTGGGTGGAGACATGTCGTCACCTAATCCAGCTTAACAACCACTCATGATTAAATCATACCTCCAGGGAGATGATCTGATTACATTTTCAAACATACAGCATTGAATAAGGATTATTCTGCTTTTATAAAATGGGATTTAGATTAAAACATGGTTTTTCTAGGGGACATACATCCTTTCAAACCAGCACAAGGGGTGATCCCCAAGTTCGAGGGCTTGACCTATTAAATTGCTTGTCCCCAATATTTGTGAGAATATCAGAAATTCCCTGGGTGGGGAAGTTGAATATTTCTTCCTTTATCCCCAGTTCCTCAAGGGAGCTTTGCAAATAGAAAGTGATTTCTTGAGATGCAATCTCTTCCTAGTGAAGATACTATGAACATTGTTGAAATGACAACAAAGGATTGAGAATATTGCATAAATGTAGTTAATAAAGCAGTAGCAGTGTTTAAGAGCATTAACTATACTTTTGAAAGAAGTTCTACTATGGACAAAATACTATCAAACAGCATTGCATGCTACCAAGAAATCTTTCATGAAAGGAAGAATCAACTGATGTAGCAAACTTCATTATCATCTTATTTAAGAAATTGCCACAGCAACTCCAACCTTCAGCAACCACCACTGTGATCAGTCAGCAGCTATCAACAGCAAAAAAGACCCTCCATCAGCCAAAAGATTACAACTCACTGTAGGCTCAGATGAGGATGAGCATTTTTTAGCAATAAAGTTTTTTTGAATTAAAGTCTGTACATCGTTTTTTAGACATAATGCTAATGCACATTTAATAGACTAAAGTATAGTGTAAACATGGCTTTTATATGCACTAGGAAATAAAAAAGTTCATGTAACTCAATTTATTCTGATATGACATATGCTTTAGAGTGGTGGTTTGGAACTGAACCCACAATATCTTCAAGGCATGACTGTGTATGCATAATGGGAGTCCCAGAAGGAGAAGAAAGAGTGAAGGGAGCAGAGAGAATATTCAAACAAATAATAGCTGAACATTTCTCAAATTTAATAAAAAGACAAGCAACTACACATCCAAGATGCTCAGTGAACTCCAAATAGGTTACATCTAAATAGACTTACACTGCAACATATTATAATCAAAGTGTCAAATGCCAAAGATAAAGAGAGATTTATGAAAGCCATAAGGGAGAAGTGATGTGTCATATGCAAGGGAGCCTCAATAAGATGCAGTGCCAATTTCTCATCCAAAACTGTGGAGGCAAAAAAGCAATGGAATCATATATTTAAAGTGCTGAAAGCAAAATGTTGCTAATCAAAAACTTTGTGTGACTAACTTTATAGCAACATTCACTTCATTGTGGTAGACTGGAACTAAAACCACAAGGTATGCCTCTATTTGCTTTCATGTCTTTGTCCTTCATAAAATAATGAGTTTTTGAGAACAGGAGATGTGTCATCTCCGTCTTTGTAATAATATTTATTGAAATATGGCACTTCACACACATGAACCTTCACATGAGCCTCACTGAGGTAGATACGATGAAGTAGCTCAGATCATAGAGTTAGAAGGTGACCTAGGAGGCAAGCCCTGTATATTTGACTCTGGGGGTAGGAGACAAAAATAGTCATAATTCATTGATTAATTCTTTCCTTCAAGAAATATTTCCTGAAATTTTCTTATGAGAGAAATACAGATGAAAAGGTGGCCTAGGCCCTGCAGTCTAGTGTGGAAAAAATGGTTGTAACTCACAAACTCTATGTTCAGAAGATAACATGTTGGGGTGGGAAATATGCTGGATTTTGAATTTAAGGGCTGGTTTGGCTACTAATTAATGACTAAAGGACTTTGGACAAGTTATGTCACCTCTTTGAGTCTCAGATTCCTCCCCAGTAAAATGAAGATAAAACCAAAATTTCCCTCACTGTGTTTTGGGGAACTAAAATAAGATCATAGAGGTGCAAATAATCTGTAAACTAATGGAGTGAATGAACATGGAGGACTCCCACTAAACCATGATTGTGCAAGGTTAGGAACCCAATTCTTTGTCCATCTTGGTCTTCTTTCCTCCAGTGCCTGGATCATAGTGAATACTTAGTGTTCTGAAGGAAAGGAACTCATCCTGCCTGGGGACACCAAGAAAAACTTCACAGTAGGGGGTAAATTTGATTTGGACCTTAAAGGATGGGAACATATTCACTGTCTATAATGGGGTGGTGGTGGAAGAAAAGGCATTCTAAACAAAAGGTATAGTATGGGCAAAGGCATGGAGACATGAGGACTTAACATGTTCAGGGAATACTGAGTACATTGGTGTAGATAGGCATAAGGTGTGTATATTCAATGGGGGTGAGGGAGAGGAGACAGAAAATGAGCCTAGAAAGATAAAGTAAGTCCAGAATATGAAACAACTTAGATGCCATATTAAGTAATTTGTGGATGACAGATAATCTGGCCCATAGTAGGTGGTCAATACATATTTGTTGAGTTGAAGCAAAAGGTGTTTTTTTAAGGGAAATATCATTATTAGAACCACAGAAGCAGTGGGCCTATTGAAAGAACTGTGTAGAAGGGGTTTCTGGATAGACAAGGAGCATTGTGAGCCCTCTGGTCCCCTATGTATGAGAGATTGAGGAGGCTACAAAGGATACAACTTTGCTTATTTACAAATTCTGTCCTGTAACAGTTCTGGAAGTTTATATGGCATATTCCTGCTACAGGTACAAAGAGCTGGGAGTGTGTAGTACCTTACTCTTTTCTTCCTTCAGCTTCACCAGTTGTGGGACCCTGTATAAGTCATTTCATCTCCTTAGGCCTCCACCCCCTCATCAGTATAATTGACAAAGCCCCATCTGCAAGGGGTTTTCTGGGAGTGGTGAGAAAGGGTGCAAGTGGTAGTTAATATATTGTATGTGAACTCAACTAGTATAGAGACCCTTTCTCTGGCCTCACCCCTTTCCATTCCCCACACAATGTGCAAAGTGACTTCTCTAAAATACAATTCAAATAATATTATTCCCCTACATGAAAACTCAATCACTCCCTAGTGACTACAGTATGATCCTAACCCCATCACCTGCCACTCACGACCTTTTATGACCTGGCTTTCCCACCCCCTGAAGCAACTACCTCTCCAGTTTCATCTCCCACTGTGACTCAAAAAAGCCCTTATACTCCAATCATTCCAGACTATTTATTGTTCTCCTGTACATCTCCTGGGGGTCTCTTAGACCTTGCTTATGCGGTTCCCTTCACTTAACATTCCCCTCTCTCCCTTTTCCACCTGCTTGAACTGCTATCTTACAAAAAGTGTTAAGCAGAAGAGTGATATTATCTGATTTAGGTTGAATTGTTGTGGGGGGAAAGACAGCAGGGAGAGTAGTTAGGAGGCCACTGCAATAATCAAGGCAAGAAATAATGACCAACGTGGTGGTAGTGGGGTAGGGAGAGAAGTAGTTGGATTCTGAAGATAGAGTAGACAGCATTTCTTGAAAGATAGGATGTGGGGCATTAGAAAAAGAGAAGAGTGAAGGATGATAATTCTCAGGTTTGAGAATTTGGAAGGATGGAATTGCCATTAACTGAGATGAGGGAAACTTCCTGTAGCAAGTTTGAGAGGGGGAAGATCAGTAGCTCAGTTTGGAGCCTATTAAGTTTGGCATGTCTTTTAGAAATCCAAGCAGAAATATCAAATTGGATTTATGAGCTGAGTTCAGGTGAGAGGTTCAGGAAGGAGATATAAATTTGGGAGTCATCAGAATACAGACAGCATTTAAATTCACGATACTGAATGAGATCACCCAGAGAGTCAGTGTGGATAGAAAAGGAGACTGAGGACTGAGCCCTGTGGCACTTCAGCATTAAAAGGTGAGGGAGGGGGTGCAAGTGTGGTTCAGTGGTAGAACCCTCACCTGCTATGTGGGAGACCCAGGCTCAATTCCTGGCCCATGCACTTCCGAAAAACAAACCAGCAAACAAACAAATGAAACAAAATTCAACAAATGGTGCTGCAAAAATGGGATACTCACATGAAAAAAGAATGAAATGTGACCACCGCCATACAGCATACAAAAAAAAAATGGGGGAGAGGAAAAAGAACTATTAAGGTTTGCTGAGAAAGCATGGCCACTGAGGCAGGAGGAAAGTCAGGAGCATGTGCTATCTCAGAAGCCAACAAAAAAGAAAGTGTTCTCAAGGAAGAAGGGGAGATACCTTGCCTACCTATGGATGCAAATGGTGTGGAGGAAAATATAAAGTAAAACAAAACACAATTCCAATACCCAAGCTGGAGTCCATGATGGTGAAGGTTTGGAAAGTGTCCACATATCTGCTGACAATAAGCAAAGCGGGTTTAATTTTGTTTTTATTACAGCAGTTGTAGGTTTACAGAAAAATCATACATAAAGTACCGTGTTCCCATATATCTGCCCACAGTTTTCCCTATTATTAACATTTTGCATAGTTTGATAACTTTGTTACAATTGATGAAACAATGTTATTATAATTCTATTATTAACTATTGCCTATAGTTTACATTAGGGTTCATTCTTTGCATTGTACAGTTCTATGGGTTTTTAAAATATTTTTATTCTGGTAACATATATACAGCCTAAAATTTGCCATTTTAACCGATTTCAAATATACAATTCAGCGGTGTTAATTACATTTACAATGTTGTGCTACCTACCATTCCCACCATCCATCACTCCAAACAGAAACTCTGTACCACCTCAGGGTTAACTACCCATTTACTGCATCTGCCCAGCCCCAGTAACCTGTATCCTAATTTCTGACTCTGACTGGCTTTCTAAACCTAGGAGTCCATGATTGACCTGTGATGGGAGAAGGCAGCACAAAAGAGTGAATACAAGGCTAGGTTTTGTAGGCAGACAGAGCTGGATTCAAATTTCTGCCTCACCACTTTTACTAGTTGTGTCAGTTGGGCACATTCCTTATACTGCTCTGGGCCATAGTATTCCCAACTATAAAATAGAATGAATACCAGCACCCATTGCATAGGGTTGAGGAAGATTTAAAGGAGATAAATTCATGCCATAGAGAAAATTTGAAGAATGCTGAGAAAACTGGTAAAAGGCTGAGCAGCAGGGAGTGGGTCTAGAATGTAGTGAGACACCTGTCTCTATTTCCCTTGCATAGTGTGGTGGAAGGGAACAGAGGCTTGTGTGTGGAATTCCTGTGCCCAGGAGAATCTTCTTACTGTCTGCCCTTACAAGCATACCTTCACCTCAGGAATATCCCTCATGGAGAAAGGATGCCCTTTCTGGCTGACCTACAGCTTCAGGTGAGCTACACACAGAGGGGCACAAAAATTATTCTGTATTAGATTCTTATTGCTGCTGTAACAAATTACCACAAAATTAGTGGCTTGAAACAACATACATTTATAATCTTACAGTTCTATAAGTCAGAAGTCTGACATGAGTCTCAGTGGGCTAAAATTAAGGTGTCACCAGGGACATGTTCCTCTTTGTAGGCTCTATAGGAGAATCTTCTTTGTCTTTTCCAGTATCTAAAGGTTACCCATGTACCTTGGCTTGTAGCCTCCTTCTCCCATCTTCAAAGCAAGTAAAAGTGGTTTGAGCCCTTTGCACATCACATCTCTGTCTGAAAATCTGACAGTGGAAAAATTATGAGACTTAGGAATACTTATTCTGCTGTTGAATGAAGTATTCTATAAATGTCAATTAGATCCAGTTCATTGAGGGTGCTTTTCAGTTCAACTATATGCGTACTGATTTTCTGCTTCCTCAGTCTGTCAATTACTGTTAGAGAGGTGTTGAAGTTCCATCTATAATAGTTGATTTGTCTATTTCTCTTTGCAGTTCTATCAGTTTTTGCCTTATGTATTTTGAACAATGTTCACATAGTGTGTGACAATTTATATGGCACATTCACACCATCATCCCTTTAAATCTATAATAATACATGACCTAAGTCTTTGAAAGAGATATGAATTGCTCTCCAATGCCCAGATGCATGGTATGTCAAATTTATTTTTCTAAGTTAAGTTAAATAATTCTCTTCCCACATTTTCCTGGATGGCAGAACTTTCTATCTTAGTCATTTGCAGGGGTGGGGATGTGGTGTGGTGCGGAAGGGCCTCCCTTGAAATCATATAAGAACCCTATCACTCTCACAATTCAGAAAAAAATTGAGGAACATTTTATCATTAAATGATATTGGATTTGACCTTGAGAGGTTTCTTGTTCTAATCCACACATTTCATTCATTAGTGGCTGTAACATTAGCTCTGGTGCACACATTAACTCTCTACTAAGGTTTGTCTCTGGGGTCTATGATACAGGTCACAAAACCACAGAATCAGTGTCAAATGCCCATATTTTTACACAGGAAAAATATCCAAGATCATAACACTTTGGAGAGATATTTACTATAATATTTAATATAATCTGCCACCTATGTATCCATCCATCTCAGGGAATCCAAGGGAGGTAGGTAGGGAGAGCCAATCCCCTTTCTTTCACTCAAGACATGAAAGCCCTCATGCTTTCCCTTTCAAGGATATCAAGGCAACCTAAACTCAAAATACAATGATTTGCTAATCATAAAAGATAGAAAAGCAAACTTATCTTCCATTCTTTTGCTAATAAGTTCACAGCAGACAAAACCAAATATAAATACGATGAACTATGAGCACAGCATACTGAGAGAAGTAAGACAGGCAAAAAGACAACTATTATATGATTCCATTTATATGAAATAACTAGAATAGGCAAAATCATAGAAACAGAAGGTAGAGTGCAGGGACACAATGGAGGAGCAATGTTGGAGCTGATGCATTATGGGTACAGGGTTTCTGTTTGGAGTGATGGAGAAATTTTGGTAATGAATGGCAGTGATGGTAGCACAACCCTGTGAATGTGATTAACTGTTTCATCAATTGTAACAAAAATACCAAACCAATGAAAAATGTTAATAATAATGAAAATTGGGGGGGAATATATGAGAATTATGTACTTTTGCATAATTTTTTCTGTAAACCTAAAACTGCTCTAAAAAATTAATTTAAGGAAAGTAAGATCTCAATTTAAAAAATTAAGAGAAGAAAAAAGTAAATCAAAAGCAAGCAGAGGTACTCTGAGTCACTGATTATATGTTTTGGATGATCTGTATGGTGTATGAATATATCTCACTAAAACTGCATTTTAAAAAGCAAGCAGAAGGCAGGAAATAACAAATAGGAAATAAGTGAAATAGAGAATCAAGGAACAATAGAGAAAAATCAATGAAACTGTTTTAAAAAACAGTTGATTATTTTAAAAGATCAACTAAAGTTACAAACTTTTAGCTACATTGCCCGAGAATAAAGGAGGGAAGATTCAAATTGCTAAAATTTGTAATGACAGAGACGCATCACTAGCCACCTTTCAGAAATAAAAATTGTTATAAGGGAATACTATGAACATTTGTATGCCAACAAAGTAGATAACTTAGGTAAAATGAAAAAATTCCTAGAAAATACAAACCACTGAAACTGCCAGCGTTGCTGGCAGCTGATCTCCAGGAAGTAATCATCATCTTGATGAAGTCTTGATATGGGCCTTTTCCCATTGTCTAAAGCCAACCCACTTTATAGTATCTGTTTTGAGCAATCTAAGAAACTAAAACAGTAGACTTCAGAGCAAAGAAAACTACCAGAGACAGAGAGGGATGTTACATAATAATTAAAGGTAAATCTCCCACAAATCCATAGTATTCATAAATGTGTATGGACCAAGGCAACAAGGCTGCAAAATACATGAACCTAAAACTGCTACAACTAAAAATCTAGGGAGGGTTCCAAGATGG
This sequence comes from Myrmecophaga tridactyla, assembly GCA_004026745.1. Classification (NCBI taxonomy): domain Eukaryota; kingdom Metazoa; phylum Chordata; class Mammalia; order Pilosa; family Myrmecophagidae; genus Myrmecophaga; species Myrmecophaga tridactyla. The sequence continues at coordinate 12,596 of PVIY010057912.1, forward strand.
TGGCTTAGTGAGTTGTGGGATTTATTTCACCCTCCAGAACAGCTACTAAATAGCCAGGAACAGTACAGAACAACTGCTGGGGCC
>PVIY010057913.1:0-12674 GCA_004026745.1 Myrmecophaga tridactyla
TCAAAGAAGAATGAAATTGAGAAAGAGGCATACAGCAAAAGCCAAGGTGGGAGGGAAAAACGACCTAGGCATATTTGAGGAAGAGAAAGATCAGCCCTGATGAGGAAAAAGGTGTGGTTTTGAGGGGTGGTAGATGTTGGCTGACATTCAAAATTGGAGTTGAAACACATAAAGCATTTTATTTCCATAGATCTGCAAGTTTTTTTCTATGGTGCGGACAGCGATGCAAATGGCTATTTAACATACAATGAAATAGAGAGTCTTCTAGGAGAAGAGACACCGGAACAAGAAGGTTTGGGGTTGTTTGATGACGATAACAACAAAATGTACTCCTACCTTGAACTGATAAGAGCGTTTGGACTGACAGGTAAGAGATTTAGGGCCTGGAACATCAGTAAAGGTCAGAGGACAGGGGACGTTGAATAATGGCCAATGTTACAGCCAAAATCCGACAAACCCCCAAGTGTTCAATTTTGAGTCTACAGTTGGAATCCAAAAGCAAGGATTATAAAATAACCTCAAAAGTAACAGAAAAACGTGGCATCCAACACCATAGCCAATGAAAGGTGAAGAAATACAGTGGATAATCATTCAGCTTCATTGCATGAATAGATGGCCTTTTTCTTCTGAGGCTATTGAAAACCACAGTAATTAGTCTTCCTTTGGACTTTCTAAAAGCTTTGGGATGACAGTCTTAAGACTGTGGAACTTTAAGGTTGAGTAGCAGAAATGGATGACATAAAAGGAAAACTCGAAGGCTACTTTTCATGCAATAGAAATGAAAAATTAAGGCAATATAAATAGCTTGAAATTTTAGAGAATAAAAAATAACTTTTAAAATTGGTACTCCTTCACCCATCCGCTACCTCTTCTGTTTAGTTTCCACAGAAGCCATAGCATGAGAAATTTGAAAACATTTACCATAAATATGTAGGAGTAGTTTCTTAACCAGTGATGTGAGGAATAGCAGAAGGAACTATGGAGGCTGGGAAGAGTGGGTGTTTACTTGGTAAATTGAACAAATTTAAATGTGGAAAAAGGAAACTGGTTTTAGGTCTTCCCTCTTTTGAAAACGCACTAACTTAGACCTGGAATCTGAAAGCCAGTCGATTAATAGAATACTTTTAATCATAAGACAAAATGTGATCAGGCACTAAATTTAATCTATTTACCTTTAAAACTGGAGACTGGTAAAGTATTCAATTATTTCCATTCCCCTAATGTGACCAGGAGTGTAGACTGTTCTGAGGAAAGAGGGATGTTTGCGTTTTCCTGCCTGGGTGTGCAGACACACAGGAGGCTGATCCTACCTGCCCTCCAGGAGTAGAACTAGACTTGCAGGAATCACATCTATGTATGTTGAAAGCTGCATCACTACCACATTACGACATCATCAGGTCCATGTTCCCATAGGTGCATGGACAGTGCCATGGCCTTGCATTTGCCAAATCTCAGTGACCTGTATTCAAGGCTTGATCTGCCCCTTCCCACATTCTCTGGTGCAAGCAGAGATGGATTCCCCCTCCAAAACAAAGATCACACAGTTGGAGGAACCACCCCTGGAACCACCCCTGTTCCAGAGACTCTCTGGAACATCACTGAAATATGCCAAATAGAATAAGAGTGCAATCTGGAAATCAAAAGAAGCATTCTGTGGTAGTGTTTTCTCTGAAACCCATTACTACCACCTCCTTCTCAGGTTGTCCTTGCCTTTGTTACTTACGTTTTTCTGTTTATTGCTACATGGAAGATAAACCTGTTACAATCCTAGGTTCAGATAAGATTTTTAAATACCGAACATGTATCTGTCTTGGGCCATTCTCTGGCTCTACTGGGCAGCTAGCTGTGGTTCCAGCATCTTCCACTGACATCAGGGATATGAGTGATGCTAAATAAGAGAGAGTTACAGATTCAGAGATAGAAAGCATTTCTTGGGACAGTGGATCCTATTAGGATGCACTAATACAGAACGCGCAAGGCAGGCTCCCCCCAGGGAAAGGAAAGGACTCTATTTGTATAAGTCAGTTGAAGTGAGAATTGTATGCAAGTTGGGGCTAGAAGGGGTATATGAGTGGTTTGACAGTGGAGTGATCACTGAGCATCCCATGAAGTCCCACATCTAGGGGATCACACAGAATCCTGAGGGTACTCCCAACATCCCTAAAGAAATACCATCTGCATATTGTTTCTTAAGGACATTACATCCCAGGTGGCATTTTAAACTAGTGCAGACAAAAAGAGTTTTTAAAACAGCTGGGCATTTTCTCACTTTGGTAGACTATAATTTGGAATGTTTGTATTTCTAATTGTGTCCCCATATTTTGTTTTAAAAAAGCATCATTAGACACATGGTCAGAAGTTATGTATCATAAACCTGCAAATGGTAAGGCAATTTAGAAAACACTTAACAAGGGTGAATAAAATCAAGAGAAGGTGGCAAAAACTTGAAAGCAGGGAGATGAGACAGACCAGGTAATGGGGAGGGTGCTCTGGGAGTGTTTGCGTGCGATATCAGTAGCACAAAATCTGAAACTGGTGGTCTCTGACACATCCAAACTTAGTGTTAATTGTGCTTTCACAAATGGTAAGACTGATGAAACCAGTCTTGAATAAGTGAAATTTACTCAGAGATACCATTTTTCCTTGCCTTGATCCTCTTGAGAGACCAAACAGAACTTGTCATATATCAGTTGAATTCATTATAAGTGAAAATGTTATTACAAGGATCTAAATATCATATAAATTTCTAAATCTCAATTTTTTAAATTCTAGAATAAAGAAGAATATGGAAGTACAAGAAAGAAGAATATATTCAAAGTACTGGGTTGATTTTACTTTATAACAATTTAATCCTATTCTTCTAATAATTAGCAAGAAATGTTAAGGAAGTTCATCTAACCTAATTGCTAAAACTTGCCAGTTTTTTTTTAATGTTCTTCAGTCTCAAAAAAAAATGAAGATCGTGCTTATTGAAATAGACTTCAATAACTAAATAACACTGCTATTCTTAAAAAAATGTGGAGCAAGTATTTTTGGTTTGAGTTAATTTTTAAAACCAATTTTCTAAATAAATGTTTAGTGTGAGATTTAAATATGAACTGAGAGAAAATTAACAGTATATATACATTTTTTTTTTTGTCTTTTACATGTGTCATTAGCATTTGCTTTTTCTCTCCACAGAGACTTAACTGTTCACAATGGCATTTTCAGCACTGCCTTCTTACTCATAAATCGAACCTTTCATTATATCCAGAAGGCATAATCAGGATTGTGCAGAAGTGATGATTTTTGCTGTATAGACTTGGTCTTTCCTAGATGCCTGGTTTGTAACTGCAGGCTCTGTTGAGTTGTGAACAAAATGCTTAGATGCCACTGAGAGACATAACTTCACACATTGTTGCTAAATCAAAATGTAACGTTTCATGCAATTTTCTTAAATGTGTTTACACCCAAAATTTCTCATTTTTTGCAAAAAGTAAGGAGTACTCAGTAGCTTCAGTTTCTAAAGGAATAACTAAAGCAGAATTTGCACAAATATATAAATTTAATCTTTATAACATTAGGTGTTTGACATTTTAATATAGTAATGCACCAAGTAAAATAGTAATAGATCCTTCAATAAGAAAATTATCTATTTGCATGAAGTATCTCAATAGCAAGCCCTTATTAGTTACTTTGTCTTATACTTATTTCTGATCTAAGTGGGAATTTGATCCTAATGTTAGGACTAAAAATTGTACTTATGGCAGAGGAGAAATTAGTTTTTAAAAGTGCGAATACTAAAATTATTCATTGGAATTCAAGCTAATTGTGCCTAGGTAATAGGAAAAGATCACTTATTTCACAAAATAGAATTACCGAAATAGTTAAAACTAATGATAGATGTAAACTAACACAAGATAAAATATTTTAGTTTTATAAAATTCAATGAGAACTTCAGGTTTTATTGGTTAATAAATCAAAATGTTTTGTAATTCCAGAGATATTTACTGTTGCTGTTGGATTTCTTTAAGTAGATTTTCACTATTCTAACGGTTGCATTTGAATAAAATAACATGGCATCATTTTACATTGTAGTTCTGATTTTGCAGACTGAATTTTGATTGTATATTACTGTTAGAAAAAACTCTGTTTTATTACATTATAAGGCATATTATCAGTAACCTTGCAAACAACAATATGAAATAATTCTTAAATCACATGTAAATACTCAGACGTAAATAGTGAATTACTCAGAAGTAAATAGTGAATAATAATTTGAAAGATTAAAGGTAATGGTGGAGTTATACAGAAAAGATAGGATTTACCAAATGAATATGAATGCTGAATCATTAAATTGGTATTTATTTTCTTCTCCAGTACCTTAGAGCAGCTAGAAGTAAAAAACCTAAAATTGTGGAATTGTAGCCTATGCTAAACTATGAAATATCTTCTACACATAATTGTGGTGCTGTGCTTTGAAATTTATTGTTTTTTTGTGTATATGTTATTTTTTTACATAAAAAGAAAGAAAAAAAGTCGATTGTGGTAATAAAAAAAATATTTAAGCCTTCTTGCCTCCTATATTCTGGAGCAGCTATAAGGAAAAATCTGAGAGGATCGTATGGTAGCTCATGACAAAGTCTGGGATCTGTCCTGTAACCACTTGTTGAAGAGTGGTTTGAAAACTATTGCTTTTTTATTTCCTTGCTTTGTATATATGCTATACTATACAGTAAAAAAGTAAAAAAAAAATAAATGATAAGAAACTCAGAATGTAATGGTTGACAAACTGAAAAAAAAAAAGAACCCAAGCACAATAATGCCAAAGAGGTTAGCTATTCAGTATATACAGGACCATAAAAACAGTGCTCACTGTGTTTCTATGCTAAATGTTTTAAATGGGTTATATATATTTAAATGTGTATCTGTATTATATTAAATATCCATTTAAATATGTATGTTTCTCGTGATTATCCATGAGATAATTATCATTTTACAAATAAGGAATTTAAAAGTTAAGTTCTAGGAAGTGTCGGAGCCAGCCTTCAAGTAAAGACTGTCACACCACCAGAGCTTGAGCTCAAAAAATTAAAGCAATTAAGTTCATGAGGATGCTCCTGATGAAGCCATGAATGATGCTGGAGTTGTATAAAAGATAACAAAGCAAGGAGAGTAATGAGTGTGGAGCTGTCTTCGGTACATGCCTAGGCTTCTCAGACATGGTACTCCCACCAGCTGGGACTCCTGCAGGAGGTATCTGCACATGCATCTGCCATAGCTTTGCATTATAATTATGCATCTTCGTCTCCCACTAGATCACAAGCCCCTTAAGGGAGAGAGAGAGAGTGCTCTAATCATCTCTAAATTCTCCGAGTAACTAGCATATTGTCTGGTACACTGTGGGTATTCTCTGAATGTCAATGAATGCCTTCCATGGCAATTGCTAAATTCTAGTGGATAGCCATGCTGTCCTCCATCCACTGCAGTTGTGTTTAGAGAAAACATTTGCTATTAAACAGAGAAGGCATTTACTATTTATAAATAGCAGTGGTCCAGGAGGTATCATCACAGCAACAAATTGATCATCTTTTATGTTAAATTCGGTGCATGTTTGATGTCCCATAACTGCAAATCATATTGTTTAATATGCCTAATTACAATGCAGAGCTAGATGCAGAGGCACTGGGGCAGATCACCAGATCCATTAGGACACCTTAGAGCAAACATTCCTGTAGTCTTGGCTTACACAGGGGAACAAAACAGGATGCACACCTTGCTCCTGCAGTGCCCTGCCACCAGTTGTTGCCAGCAGCGATGAGGGAGCAGGGGCAGATATATCATTTGAAGAATCCCTGAGATTTCAGGATGTTGGGGTTGGCATGAGAAAGTTGTACATAAGAAAATGAGATGGGCTGGTCAGTATGTTGTTGAATAAAGCTTAGAGGAGATTCTCTGAGGACCCTCAAGTCTAATTTGATAAACACCATAGGAGACCTTCTCAGAAGGTGATCAGTGTAGGACCTAGAAGGCTAAGAATGCCCCAAACTGCACACAGTTTCTATATTCTCAAGAGTTCATCTTTAGCTTCCTTCAGCTTCTGAAAGATCATAAATCATTGCTTTACCCCAAACAAATCCCCTCTTCCAATCCTTGGACATTCAAATTCTGTCTCTATGCTCATATGAAGGCATATTTTAGAAACTATCACTCTAGATGACAAGTGGGTGGATAATCTTGATTTGCATTTTCTTTTGACATGATGATGTACATCTGTAGAAATATTTACAGAAGCTCTTTTTAAAAAATAAATGAATAAGTATCTTCTTGAAAACTTTACTTTATTGGAGAATCTAACTTATAAGTGAAAATTCCAAATTACTCTATTTACCCAAACTGGTTATTAATAAGCTTACTGGCACAAAAACAGCGATGAGCAGTAAATACCTACACTTAAAACTCTTTACTTCTGGGACAGAGTTTGAATATCTAAGTTGATGTACTTATAAGGTTAGTCCCTCCTCTTAATAATAATAATGATAAATGTTCTCACATGTAATATACCATTTTCACTCTCATAAACCATTTTCCCTCTCATAAACACATATACAAGTTGGGAGACATGTTTAGAAGCATGCTTACAACAGTGGATGTACACAATATTGTGAAATAAAATCAGAATAAAAATTTCCTTCCAACAGCATTTCTCTATTTTAAATCATATTTATTGAGTTTTGTATCACAGTGGATATTAACTTATGCTTAATCAGCCAGTCAGTTTTTACTGTCAACTTCATCCAATTCCAAAAAAGTAAAATCAACTCATTCATACACTCTTAAGTCCTGTTACCACCCCACCATTCACTGCCATTTTCTTTTTCCCTTTTAACTGCAACATTGCGATAAGATTGTGAAAAGGTATAACTAATAGGCTTATATGTATAATACCATTTCTTCAAGTATTCAGAGAGCAGTACATTTGCCTGCACTATATATTAGAAAACTACTTGTGACATTATTTCTAAGTAGGGGAGAGTGGCTCCTGGTGGGAGTGTAATGCAGTTGTATGTCATTGTGTATGAAAAAGGATTTACAGCATTCTAGAATTTTACAACTCTTCCCGTGTTAGTGAATGATAATAGGTAAATGGTATATTTTTCAATTCTCAGCTGTCAGACATGGGATTTTAAACTACAAATAAATAAAGCATATACTCAACATGTGTAGTGCAAATGCTAAGTAAACCCATAGTTGCCAACCAGAAAATGGTTCAGCAGGGAGGTCCTGATTTTATGATGTCTGTAACTTGCATCCTTACTCTCAAATGAATACTGTCATTGTTCCATGCCAGCCACAGTAACAGGAAAAGGCTGCTGAGGTGGGGGTTAAAGAAGTAAGGAGAGAAACAGGGACTCATTTTCATGAACAAGTAGTACATTTCCTCTGTCACTTCCATATAGCATGTAAAGTTTGAATGCTTAATAAGATCTCAAACCTCTCCAGACAAAGCAAGTCCCAATTTGGAGAACTGCAAATGTTCCATTTAAAAGAATTAAATGTTGGCAACTACATAATATAGATTGAGTGGCCCAGATAGTGAAAGGGATGAAGAAAATGTTTTTTTTTTTCAAATATAACTTTGGAAGAATAACACCTGAACATTCAAATATCACATTATAGAAAAGCCATGAATGAAGCAGCATGTGAGAATGATAGAGGGAGAAGGGTTGGGGGCTTTATAAATGAAATCAGAAAGAAAGATAGATGTTAAGATTTTGTTGGTTTGTCCAGAGTGATGCCCCGATGAATCCCAGAATGATTCGATCACTGAGTGGAAAAGTATTTGCAAAGGCCCCTTCGGGGAATGGTGAGAACGGGGAGAAATTCAACTTCCCCAAGTTGAATTCTTGATATTCTCACAAGCAGTGTAAAAAAAAAAAGAAAAGCCATTAAACAATTACATAAACACTCAATGTCCCTGCCTAATAATGCAATAATCTTCAGTACTTTGAACAAAAGCCAGCGCTCTGCTGCTGTCTTAATTATGCACTTAACATAATGTTAACTCATTAAAATGAAAAAAAAAATGCTATAAAATTTTTCCAGAGGAAAACTGTTAGAGGGAAAACAAAAATAAAATGTGACAACCAATTTATACATCTACTTAATTACATGTTCCTCCCTCCCCCAGAAGTGTCCATAGTCTGTAAGACAATGGAAACAAAAACAAGACAAAGGAAAACAAAAACAAAAAACTAAAATAACAAAAAAGTACAAAAACCGTGCCAGTTATCTTTTCATTTTCTTCCTTGGCATTCAGATAAAACTGTTCTTTCAGGATAATGTGCTGAGTTCACACATTACATGCTAGAAGAGAAACGTTTTGGATCCTGACTGTTCCTACTTCATTCTTGAATGTGTGGTACTTTCAGCAAATATAACAAGTAGCCTGCTAAAATACTTTTAATTAGGACACACACATATATACACACTATTGTTTTAAGAAAAAAGAAACCATTCTTTATCTGGGACACACACACCTGAAACTTTAAAAGTAAGGTCCAACACAGTCACTTAGTTGACTTAAGTAAGTGAGGCCTCTAAAAGGTTCAGTGCCCAAATGCTCTGCATCAGTATTTGGATAAAATACATTTTTGCACTTTAGGTTTGTGCTTTTTACAGCGATCTTAATATCACAGAATTTCATTAGTAAGATCTGATAAGGGAGTGTTAGAATTGTTTACCGATGCTTTTACTTTTAGTGGTTGTTAGACTAAATTATAGCCATAAAAATTCAATGACAACAGATTTGTTAATATCACTTGGGCTGCGGGCTCACTTCACCTTCTTTTCATGTTTAATGTGGCCATTTCTCTTGTACTTGCCATTGAGGGTTCCATTGTGGTAATGCCCATTAACTGTGCTATGCTTATTTCTAGACCACAGACTTTTGATTTTTCTGTAGATAAATTTAGTCACCCAGGACAGGAGGAAGTAAAACAAGGTAGCACCAAGCAAAAGCACAAAGGCAATATCCAGTAAAAAATACTGACAGAGAGAGATCTGATGAACAACGGCACGTAAATGGTGGGCTCCATTGTGACGAAGGATGTAATCTATCCAATAGACAGTCCGATTGACAGGGTGGGCGGGCTGATCCTTGTGAATCTCTGACAGCTTCTGGGCCCTCTGACGGTAGCTACGAACGGGATAAAAGAGCAAAGTGATCACAAATGTAGCGAGGTGCATTGACATGGCTCTCTCAATACAAACAATGGGAGAAATAATAATAACTGTCCTTGATTAAATACCTCATATGTGCCAGGCACTGTACTGAGTGCTTTAAATATATTTTCTATGTAAGCTCATTAACATTTTCTTAGACAGGTATGGAAAATGAAAATCAGAAAGCCTAACTAATTGATGATGGTTACAACGTTGAAATGCAAATTCAGGTTTTTCTAACTCTAAACTCCATGCTCTTTCCGTACTACCCACACTTCCTATACACACATAGTCCTTCTCTCTGTGTGCTTTTACTATCTGTGAATCAATGGGTCCCAATGAGGGAGGGACGTTAATATAGCAGACTCTATAAAAGGGGGCTGGAGAAAAGATAAAGAACTTAGTCCCATTGCTTTAATTTTTTTCATAACTAAGGGTATTGAATTGTTTTCATTTAAAATAACATTAAAGAATGACGTGAGATATTATTGAACAGATGAAAAGGGTTGAGAAACAGCACTAGGAAGCTGCATATAACATCATATGCAATAAATGTATTTTTGGGGTATACATATGTACTTGTATATACATACACATGTAAGTAAATATATGTGTGTACATATAAAGAACCCCTCTCTTAAGTGGTTAATAAAAAATCAATTATAGTGGAGAATCACAAAAGGGATACTACACAGTGAAATCATCTTACTTTAATTTAAAATATATAACTGCACACTTGTGTGTCCATCTCTGACACATGGCAATGCCTCTGACATGGATCCCTGTTTGAAGTAGGCATGGATTCCACATGGGTCCTCTTTCTTGCATAAACCACATCTACAAATCTTCTATGATTCCCAATTTAAGCTTCTTTAAAGTGGAGTGAGAAATTACAGTTACTTCTGAAACAATCTGAATGCAGAATCTCCCTAAATTATTACAATCTGCTCGATGCCCTCCCAGACTTTCACAGTTGTCTTCCTGATGCCTGGTTTTAGTAACATTATTTTTTTCTTGATGACTCACCCTTACCATATGTTTCCAAACAATTTAAATGTCATAGCTATAGCTCTTAAATAACTCCTAAGTTTATCAGTTTATGTAATCTTTAATCAATTACATTATTATAACGGCAGGATTATTTTAATAATTAAATAATTAAATTTAATAATAAATCCTTGAGGACAAATATAACTGACCCTTGCTAAACTTGTAAGTCAACTTGTAGCAATAAAATTAAATGGGTGTGTTCTAGTTTGCTAGCTGCCGGAATGCAACACACCAGAGACGGATTGACTTTTAATAAAAGGGGATTTATTTTGTTAGTTCTTCAGAGGAAAGGCAGCTAACTTTCCACTGAGGTTCTTTCTTACGTGGAAAGGCCCAGGATGGTCTCTGCTGGCCTTCTCTCCAGGCCTCTGGGTTCCAACAACTTTCCTTGGGGTGATTTCTTTCTGCACCTCCAAAGACCTGGGCTGAGCTGCGAGTGCTGAGATGAGGTATGCTGAGCTGCTTAGGCTGTGCTACACTGAACTCTCTTATTTAAGCACCAGCCAATTAAGTCAAACGTCATTCATTGCAGCAGGCACACCTCCTAACCGACTGCAGATGTAATGAGCAACAGATGAGGTTCAGGTACCATTGGCTCACATCCACAGCAACAAAACTAGGTACCTTCACCTGGCCAAGTTGACAACTGAATCTAACCACCACAGGGTGTAATCAAGAGTGGTCTACTAGCCGGAACTTCAGGATGAAGTATACATCAATTGAATATAAATATCAGGATAAATGTAGAAATTACTACCAAAGAGGGACAGAAACATTCAGAGGAAAGAGAAGTGATGTCCACCTGGAGTATATTAGATAACACATTTTGGAAGATATGGCCTTGGAGCTGTGCCTTATAGAGAAAGAAAAGTTTGAAATTATGAAGACTTATTAGATCAAGGAAAGTGTGTGAAGTAAAGCATTTAAGTGGGAGAATAAGAGTATGCCAAGAACAAGTACAGTATGAGGGGTGGTGTTTGGTTAGAATTTAGATGGAAGGAAAAGATGAATTCCACTCATGGGTGTTCTGAATGACAAAAGAGAACCAAGTACCTTGGTTCTTGAACCAAGGAGCCGTTAGATCAGAGAAACTGGTTCTTAAAACAGATATCTGGGAAGAGGATTAGAGAAGAAAGGAAGAGTTGATGGTAGGAAGTCCATTCAAATGATAATGGCCAAAAAGAGAAACTGCCAAAAAAAGTGGTAGGAGGATCAGACATACAGGGAGTGGGGTAGACATAGAGGAAAGAAATGCCAGAGGTGCTGTAGTGGAAGAGCTGGCAGCACTGAGTAAGAGACTGGATTAAAGGCCAAGAGTCAGGGGGAAGTCAGAGGTACGAGCCGTATTTCCAACACTGATGGCTTACAACCACAGAGCCTTACTACCCTAGAGCCATTAAAAGGACAAGGAAACACAGAACTCAGAGAAGGCTGGGGGAAATCATTACAATTTGGAACATAATGAAAGGAGATTGAGAGGGCGGCTGGAAATGCAGATCATCAGTGGCTAATGAAAAATCTATTCAAACTTGAGAAATTGATATGATGACTGATTTTTTTATATGATTTGGCTCTAACTCTGTACATTAAGCTTTAGCAAATATAAGAACAAATTTAAGAAGCAGTTAACAAGAGAGGTCTCAGACTGAAGGAAAGAGCAAGCCAAGGCTATTATTGTCTTCATTCTATAGCATTATGTAGGATGATGGAATAAAAAGGCCTCAAATTTTTAATAAGAGAAGCTGTAGGTTTACAGAAAAATCCTGCATAAAATACAGGGTTCCCATACACAATTCTATTACTAACACCTCGCGTTAGTATGGTACATTTACAGCAATTGATGAAAGAACACTTCTAAAACTATGATTACTATGGTCCAGGGTTTACTTTAGGGTTCATTGTACTGTATATTCCCATGGATATTAAAATTTGTTTCCTTCTAGTAGCATATACACAATCTAAAATGTCCCCTTTTAACCTCACTAAAAATATAATTTATGTTTTATATTTTATATATAAATATGTATTTTGTATTTATATAGTGCTGTTAAATACATTCACTATGTTGTGCTTTTCATCACGACGATCCGTTATGAAAAATTTTCCATCAGCTCAAATAGAACTCTATACAAGTTAGCATGAACACCTCACTCCCCACATATCCAAAAAGGGTTTGATACTCAGAATATATAAACACACCATACAATTCAACAACAAAAAAGTGGAACAATGAAATTTAAAAATGGGCAAAAGACTTGAATAGACATTTCACCTAAGAAGCTAAGTGGCCAAATGGCACACGAGAAGTTGCTCAGCATCATTAGCCATTAGGGAAATGCAAATCAAAACCACAATGAAATACCATTTCACACTCACTGGAGTAGGTACTATTAAAAACACAGAAAAGGGCAGGCCACAGT